>JABFFJ010000045.1:0-138089 GCA_013623715.1 Fusarium verrucosum
TGGTTTGGTTTGGTTTGGTTTGATTATGGTTCAAAGGCGGCGACGTCAGAAGAACGAGCAGGTCGGAGTCGCCTTGGGGCGCAGCGTAGTTTGGGTCCCAATCAAGCACCTACACAGCCAGATGACATAGCATTAAACGAAGATACCAAGATATTCGCCCAGAAAGACACGTAAATGCAAGTACCTGTAAATGGGCAGCTGCCCGGGCATCTACCCTGCCACCCCTCCTCCAATACCCCCGCTAGGTTGCCCCTCCTACGTTTCGATTTGCACACCATTCAAGCCACCTTGGAAAATCACCGATTTGCTTAGCGTATATATGTAGGTAACGTATCACTATCAGACGGCTCACATATATCATGTCTCGGTAACCTGACAGAGAATATGGTGCAGAATCGAGCGGCTGTACAGAGTAATACAGCAGCCGCATATCTGCCTTGCACAGGTGCCACAGAGACTTCTATGCTCCATACCCAAAGGTCCTAGGTACTGGAGCAGATAGTAGCATCGCTTCTGTTCAGGCACACCACAACATGCCATTCTATCAAGGGTTTACATTTATTTCATGCGGCACAAATGCGGTCAATTCAAGGTCCCATCCAGTTACATCTCTGGTTTTCAACGCCTTACAAGGTTATTAAAGTTTGTTCAAATCAAAACAGATCTGCCCTAGCTGCCCTAGCTGCCCGAGAGTCAAGGGTATTTTGTGGATAATAAGCAACCAACCTTTTACCATTATCATGGATGAAACACTCCATAAACTTGCAGAATAAAATTTCATGATATTTTGTAACCCACAATTGGGCAGTGATTGCTGCATTCTTCGAACTCTGTTGATGTTTTCTTGTTCCAGTACATGCTACCGCTTTGTTAGGAGCTAGGGTAACCCTGTTTCTGAATAAACATCAACCAAGTTCGGTGGAGGCTCTGGTCTTGGATCGCTTTCTCTCGCAGGGTCCTTTCTGCACAGTCACCTCCGGACCATCCAGTGACATACTTTGTAGCACCATGATGAGTTGTCTCTACTAAGAACTATGTTGCAGGTAGTGGCTATGGTTGGAGAAGACTCCCGGTCGTTGGTATAGGCCAGTCGCAACTGGAGGAAAGGCCAGACCTCCCGAAGAGGCTCATGTAGGTTTGTATTTTATAGTGAGTCAAAACTTGAGGTATCAAATCATCCAACTACCAAAGCATTACTGTCAGCTCAGATGACGTGTTGCCAGCCCATATACAATGCTCCTTTCATTCTCCATCAGCCAAATTCGGAACTCCTAACCAATGCGCCCAAACAATCCCCAGGAATGAGATGTCTAGTCCTCAAGGAGGTCTGCAATGTCCTTGTCGTCCTCTTCCTCTTCCCTCCGTCGCTCCTCGGCTTCCAGGAGGTCCTTCAACATAGTTCGTTGCCTCACTCGAGCCTTCTGGCCCCAGTCGGCACCGGTGCCGTCGCCCTCCTCATCGATGTCGGGCTCATCTTCGGCCAGTCCACGCAACTCGTTAGGTGAGATCTGAGCCTTGCGCTTCTCCCGAGCATCCTCTTCCTCCATCTGCCGGACAGCCCCTTTGGTGACGAATTTCATAAGAAGCGGGCGAAGGAGCATGTAGCCACCCACAATAATGGTGAGGCGAAGCCAAGCTTTTGTGTCCATGCTATCAATAGTGTTTGTGATATTGTTGGACGCATTGGATCCATACTGCAAGAACTGAGCAGTAAGTTTGCCAAATGCATTCAGTTCAGGCTGCTCGCCCTGGGGCTGTTGTTGCTGACCGACAGGATCCATTGTGAATGTGTTGATTGGTTGTAAAAGTGACCTTTCCAGTGACTTTAGGTCCGTGAATAAAAATGCTTGAAGAGGATTGCGTTTGCGACTGTTGATAGATGAAGACAAGTGGCTTAAGGAGATGTGCTGCTGAGTTGAAGTCGCACGAGATTTGTCTTTGACTGAAGAATAACCACAGTACAGGATGAGCGGATAGGTTTGGTTCAGTGAACACAGGAGTAGGATGACAGAGTTTGCGAGTTGAGGCGTTGGAGTTTGAGATTTTATATGGCTCGCGACTCGGGAGGCTCTTTTTTAGTTCGTTGACTTTCCCCGACGGGCCCGGCGCTCACTGGCCAATTTGGGAACCTGTTTGTACCCGCAAAAGAGATGAGACCTTTGAGTTATTAACTACGACCTATACTATCGTTGCCATGAACACCACATTAAAGGCATGATCGACAGTATCCGTGTAGAATGTTCGTAAAGAATTACCTAAAAGTTGGTTATCTAACATTCTGTCCTTTGCATTCTGGTGTGTACGTGTTGGAGATGTTTGAGATGTATCATCAGAAATGGCAACATGGCTGATACGCCAGAGCCATTGATAAATCACAAAGCCAGAAAGTCAACAGTAATCATCAATTCACCGAATAATCTCATTTAATAAACGAATTACTTCTCTCTATAGCTCCAAAACATGAGCTGAAACTTGATTGCATGCCACGTGACTGAACTGTCTTATTTCTTGGTGGCCTGAGTGGACGGGCGCTCAATCCCGACTGGTTGGCTCCACCCAAACACCTCTGGAGCGAGACGAGAAGGCCTGGAGAGCTCGAGAAATTTTCGAGGCCTCATCATAGCCGCTAGGTTCTCCATCCATCCATTCCATCCCATCCCGACAGCACCATCGTGTGTCTCTTGTCTCTCTCCTCTTCCTCTCATCTTGATTCTCCGCTCAATCTCCTTCTTAATTGTCTTTTCTTATACCCATAGGGAGTCGTCACAATGTCGACCGCTTTCCGATCTCTTGCGCCTTTCTTGCGCACTGCCCGACAAGGCCTACGGGCTAACCCCATCAACCCTCTCCAGTCCGCCTTCGCCAAGCAGAATGCCTCTGGTGTCCTCAACCTCTACCGCACATACGCCGTCTATGAGCGATCAAAGCCCCATGTGAACATTGGAACAATTGGTCACGTCGATCACGGCAAGGTACGACAATGCCCATATCTCATGACCCCTCTCTTTTTCTCTCTCAAAACTCGGCTAACTCTTATATCATAGACCACCCTCTCCGCTGCCATCACCAAGCGACAGGCCGACAAGGGCCTCGCCAACTTCCTCGAGTATGGTGCCATTGACAAGGCTCCTGAGGAGCGAAAGCGTGGTATCACCATCTCTACTGCTCACATTGAGTACGCCACCGACAACCGCCACTACTCCCACGTCGACTGCCCTGGTCACGCCGATTACATCAAGAACATGATTACTGGTGCTGCCAACATGGACGGTGCCATCATTGTCGTTGCTGCTTCTGATGGTCAGATGCCCCAGACCCGAGAGCACTTGCTGCTCGCCCGTCAAGTCGGTGTCCAGCGAATTGTCGTCTTTGTTAACAAGGTCGATGCCATTGATGACCCCGAAATGCTTGAGCTCGTCGAGATGGAGATGCGTGAGCTTCTCAACACATACGGCTTCGAGGGTGACGACACCCCCGTCATCATGGGCTCTGCTCTCATGTCTCTCAATAACCAGCGCCCCGAGATTGGTACCCAGAAGATCGATGAGCTCCTTGCCGCCGTCGACGAGTGGATCCCTACCCCCGAGCGTGACCTTGACAAGCCCTTCCTCATGTCCGTTGAGGATGTTTTCTCCATTGCCGGTCGTGGTACCGTCGTCTCTGGCCGTGTCGAGCGTGGTACTCTGAAGCGCGACCAGGAGATTGAGCTTGTCGGTAAGGGTCAGGAGGTCATCAAGACCAAGGTCACCGATATCGAGACCTTCAAGAAGTCTTGCGAGCAGTCCCAGGCCGGTGACAACTCTGGTCTCCTCATCCGAGGTGTTCGCCGTGAGGATGTCCGCCGTGGTATGGTCGTCTGCGCCCCCGGCACCGTCAAGTCCCACACTCAGTTCCTCGCCTCCCTCTACGTCCTCTCCAAGGAGGAGGGTGGCCGACACACTGGTTTCCAGGAGCACTACCGCCCTCAGCTCTACCTCCGAACTGCCGATGAGTCTATCGATCTGACCTTCCCTGAGGGTACCGAGGATCACACCAGCAAGATGGTCATGCCTGGTGACAACACTGAGATGGTTGTCACCATGGGTCACCCCAACGCCATTGAGGTCGGTCAGCGATTCAACATCCGTGAGGGTGGTCGAACTGTCGCTACTGGTCTCTGCACTCGCATCATCAAATAAACGGTGTTTTAGACAGAAGATGAAAAAGTTAAAGGGGGTGGTGTACGAATTATTACGTTTATGTACAATCAGGCAATGTCTTTCTCTTTGAGTCTGTTTCGGCTCTTGTATATTTAGGTGGCCTTGAGGCTCAAAGATCTCCGCTCTGCTTCTTCCCATTGTCTTGATGATTTAAGTTAGACAAAATATAGGGGGTGGCAGTAATAAGACTTGTAAAACAAGCATTCGTTTCGTGATTCACTCGTTGATTGTCTGCTGCAAGATGGTCCCTGTGGCTGTGGTCATTTCAACATTCAGTGAGCACAGCATGATCCTCAAATGTACAAGAGGGTAAATGGTTCACATGGAGTTTTGATTGTCATAATTTCACATTGACCCGATACACTCCATGGCCACAGGCTGGTCATGCTGGAGGGTGCGAGGGCAAGATAGACAAGACACATAGACATAATCGAGGTCCACTGCAATGGTATTCGTCTATCCTCCGAGGATGTTCGTCAGACGCACGATCTTCCTGACGGACCCAAGCAAGCCATAAAACTCCTGTTCCGAGCGGCCGCCCTCCAAGTGCCTTTTTAACGCGAGGTCTTTGCCATTTAGCTGAGAGCTCTCCCCGCCCACACAAAAAGTTCCCCCCATTCCTTAATCGAGAAAAACGGGTGTCATGATGGTCGTCGTTTATCGGTACTGTGGACGAAATTTGGGTCAGTCTTTGTTGCTCCCAAATCACACATATCTTTTTCCTAGATCGGTGGTTGTTCGCTCGATCATTCAAAAAAAAACTCACCTTGTTGAAACCGATGTCCTTGGCCTTCTCACGGAAGCATTGACGGCACAGGTTGAGGTCGTACTTTCGGATGAGACCAGCCTTGTGCTTGCAGACGCGGCTAGGAATATATAGTTAGCACAAGTAATATTCGATCGATTGTTCGAGATGTTCGTCGGGGGCACGAAGACGGGGGCGTACCAGCTGCGAGAGCCCTTGCCGTAGTTTCGGGGGCGGGAGTTCCAGACGCTTTCGTGAGACATCTTTGCGGTGTTGATTGAAGGCCGAAAGGTCGAAGGGTTGCGGGATGGTTTGATTTCGCGAGTTGAATTGCCGCTGGAAATTTTGTGTGCGCTGGGGTGACTGACTTGGTAGGTCCCGCAAGCCCCATTTCGGGTAAGAGCGAGGGCACAGGATCGGGTTCTGGATTAGGGGTTAATCCGATAGGAGCTGGTCCCACTTGTTGCTGGGGTTGGGCTGTCCAACAAGGTTATCTTATACCCAGTCAAGGACCTCCAGCAGACATAGGAATAACTCAAATGTCATGAATAAACTATAGGCACTTTTGAGCTTAGGTGCTTTGTTTTTGAAAGTTTCATGCTCTAGAAAATTGTGAGAGAGCAGGGACTGTGCCATCTAAATGGGAGATATCCTCTGTCTAAGAACTGGGGACGATGTAAATTGAAGGACAAAGATATTGATAGCAAAAGCCTCCCAAGAAGAATGTGATTCATGATGAGTTACTCAAGTCTTAATATATGCATATATTGATCCAGATACACTCTGTTGGTTGTTCCCATGAACTAAGCAGAAAAGTATAATTGGTAGACTTATTATCTGAATATGGCACTTGATGCGTAATCCGAAGGAGTTACCAAAAGCCTCTTCTGTTGTCGAAGGAGGTGGTTTCTTTGAAGTTGAATTGCAGTATCACATGAGTCTTATATCCAATGAAGCTTGGTCTTTAGCCACGGTAGTTCCTCAATCGCTTCAAGCTGGAGATTCACAACACCTACAGATACCTACATACCTTATCGAAACCATGCCTGGTTTTAAGCCACCTCCAGATTAACGTGTTTAGGAAATTTTGAGTCATATGAACAAACATGTAATTCCAGAGGGTTCTATCAAATAATCAAGAACTATAATTACTGCTTCGTAGGAGATATTACGACGACAAGAGGTGAAGTACTGTAGCTTAATTAGTATGCGGGCAAGCTCACTAACCAACCCGGTTTCAGCCTACCTATCCTATCTTAGCTGTAGGTCCCGCTTTAACCTACAGGGATATCCACCTACAGGACATTCCTATGCAAGCTGGCATCTCTGGTGGATTTCCAAGCAACCACCCGGAAACAAAGCACGTCTCTGGTTAAGATTGTGCATTGCTTCATTTTCTCTCTTCATCATCAAACATCAATCGAGCCAAGTTAATCATCCAAGATGGTTCTCATCAAGAGCTTCGTGCTCGGCGCCCTCGCCGCCACCGTCGCAGCTAAATCCGCCGTCATCGAGCTCATCCCCTCCAACTTTGACGATATTGTCCTCAAGTCCGGAAAGCCTACCCTCGTCGAATTCTTCGCCCCATGGTGCGGCCACTGCAAGAAGCTTGCTCCTGTCTGGGAGGATCTGGCCAATACCTACGAGCACGCAAAAGACAAGGTTCAAATCGCCAAGGTCGACGCCGACGCCCAGCGTGAACTCGGCAAGCGTTTTGGTATCCAGGGTTTCCCTACCCTCAAATTCTTCGATGGCAAGAGCAACAAGCCCGAGGAGTACAAGTCTGGTCGTGATCTTGAGAGTCTGACCAAATTCATCACCGACAAGACTGGTGTCAAGCCCAAGAAGAAGCTTGAGATGCCCAGTCAAGTTACCTACCTCAACGACGCTACTTTCCCTAAGGCCATTGGCGCTGACAAGCACGTTATTGTTGCCTTTACCGCCCCCTGGTGTGGACGTGAGTTCCCTTACATCAATCATCATACCTCTAGACCTTGCTAACTTTGTTCTGTTCAGACTGCAAGAGCCTCGCTCCCACCTGGGAAGACCTAGCCAACACATTCGTCAACGAGAAGAACGTATTGATCGCCAAGGTTGATGCTGAGGCCCCCAACAGCAAGGCAGTTGCCGAGGAGCAGGGTGTTAAGTCCTACCCTACTATCAAGTGGTTCCCTGCTGGTAAGAAGGAGGCTGTTGCCTACGAGAGCGGACGCAGTGAGCAGGCTTTTGTTGACTGGATCAACGAGCATGCCGGAACTCACCGTGTCGCCGGTGGCGGTCTTGATACCGTTGCCGGTACTGTCGAGTCTCTTGACACATTGGTGGCCAAGATGACCGGCGGCGCTGCCCTCGCTGAGGTTGCCGAGGAGGTCAAGAAGGAGGTCGCGAGCCTCACCGACGCTGCTCAGAAGACATATGCCGAGTACTATGTGCGTGTCTTTGACAAGCTGAGCTCAAACAAGGACTGGGTTTCCAAGGAGCTCACCCGTCTGGACGGCATCCTCTCCAAGGGTGGACTGGCCCCTGCCAAGCGTGACCAGATCCAGCAAAAGACCAACGTCCTCCGCAAGTTTGCGCAGAAGGCCGCCGAGAAGGCCGAGGAGGTCAAGGATGAGCTGTAAAGCATCAATTATATAACAAAACGGCAAAGGAAAGCAAGTGCAAAAGCGCAGGTTCTTAAGTAGTTGATTCTTGGGATACTTGATTTGACGATATTATAATGAAATCGTAACGAGACATTGGACCCTTTGTTTGCACGTGATGAAGCAAAGTTAAGTGACAGCCTAAACACCCTGCATTCCTTATTTGATCCTCGGGACTATCAGGACTTGGATGCACCTCCATCTTTGGATTTACTCTCTTGAAGGGCCTTTTCAAGATTATCCAGTCTCCGAGACATTTCATCCACTTGATATAATGTCAGTGTGGGGCGGTGTGTGATTCTGGATGATCAAGATACTCACTCTTGGCAAAGATCTCTGACGAGACTCCGGCAAACTTGTTAGACAGCGAGTTCAGGAGTTCCTCGACTGCCGCTGTGACATCGGCGCGAGCATCATCCGAAGGCTATAACAAAAGAGAGTCAGTGGCGCTGTCCGGATCTAGTCATGGAGACTCTGCAAGCGTTCTTGTGCGACACTGCATGCTCCGAGTCTGTAGAGGGTTGCCTAAGCTGTGTATCATAAAAACATACATTTTCTGACTTGTTGTTTGCTGTTGAGTCTGGCTTGGGGTCGTTGCTTGCCATGATGATATTGGGGGTGGAATGACGAAAGGCTGTCTAGACACAATATGGTTGAAATAGAGGATGTTGATGTGATTTCCGGATAAAGAGTTACTGAAAGCAATGTCTCAAACTGAAATGTCTGCCTTGCAAGCGTGTATATGTGCGTTGGTGCTGGTCGTGTCCGTCGTTGTTTTGCTGTTGTTGGAGCACCCTCCCCCTTATTCATACTGTGTCGGATACGGCATTTCTTTTTAGCACGGGCAGCTTAGGTAGCACCTCAGCCAGTCATGATACGTACCACTCACTCACTCACTTCAACCACATGCCCGTCTCATATTAGTACCAAAGGTAGGTCAACTCAGACAACATCTCAAAATAAAAAATCACACCAACCAACCACTCAACATCACCCATCAACAAACTCATTTTCCTCGCCTTGACCAATTGCTTCAATCATCGCGTCGCCTCGACTGGCACCAGATCTAGCATGCCACAGCGATAGTCGCGCGTGTCTATCATGGCGCAAGCCCAGCATCCAATCGCCACCCTCATTTTCATCGTCTTCATCGTCTGGCTCGTCTTTCCTGACAGTGACTACTCAAGCCAATCTCTCACCCTCTCTGATCTCGCTGGCGAGAGACTCGATCACTTCCAGGATGCACTCGACGTGCTGAACGCCTCGCGATGGGGCGACTTCATCCCAGCCCCAGAGAAAGGTTCCAAGGTGAAACCATCTTTTTTAAATCTCACGGGGTTCCGCGAAAAAGATATGCTGTCCTGGGATGACCTCGAAAGATTCCGTGAGAGGAGTCTGGAGTTTAGTCGACATGCCGTACCACCGATTGAGGGTCACAGTCTATGGGACGCTGGTGAGGGCGAGCCTATTTGGATGAATGCATCAGGGACTGTTCATGGAGAATGGGTAAAACGAAAGGGCTCTGTTTCGAGGGGATACGACAGTTATAACCTAAGCAGAACTGCTCCTGATATGGACTGGATTGGCGATAATGCTCCTTGGGCGCGTAATATTACTGGCCTCACCGGTCGCATGATGCTACGTCTGGAATCGAACAAGACGGTCAAAGAGTATGAGCAACTACCCGCTGAAACTGACGTCCCTGTCGCCGGAGGTCTTATTCGCATCGTCAAGGGTACAACGACTATTGAGGATACGTACGGCTCAGGCCACGACTGGGAGATGAGGCTATGGGGCGTCCATTGGCCGCGGCAGGGTGTCATTATGATGACCACCACGAGCGAGAAGTTTGAAGGCATCTTCGGTCTGCCACACTTGACACCGAGTGAAGATTTCTTCCAGTCTAGTCAGAGACTGCTGAACGAGTCCATCGCCCGCACCATTGCGAAGAAGAAGGAGAATATTTATTCAGACCAGACGGTTCCTTGGACTTCGGATTTGGAAAATCCTCTCTACACTACTAATCCATCACCACACTGCGAATACATCATGTACGCGCAGGTCTATCCACCCAGTCAAGCACACTTCAATCTGGGTTCCGAAGACTCATCTAGGGACGCTTTGGAGTCAGTTATCGATGCCATCGAGTCAGAGCTACAGTCTCCCGTCGGCGCCCCTATCCCCAAGATTCCCAAACTCCAAATGTCAGCCGTTATCTACTCCCCAGACTGCGGGTTCTTCCTCGAGACCAAGGGTCCGCCTGATTTTGGCCCCGGTGAGGCACAACACTTGACGGGTATGAAAATCGAGGTTCAACTCTACCAAGTCAAGACATGGATTCTTGTCTATGCAATTGTCGTTTTTGGTCAGGTCAACCTCCTCAAGAACCAAATGCGCGAGTCTTGCACTCCTTCAACCATGGGTCGTGTGAGCTTCTGGACTATCGCCATGATGCTCATGGTAGATGGGATGACCTTTACTGCCGCGGCTACCTGGGTGTCCTCTGCTGGCGCTACCTTTTTACCGACCTTGGCCCTGTTGTTCGCCGCATTTCTGTCCATGACAATAGGTGGAAGCTTCCTGGCCAAGGTCCATGAGGTTCAGCTACCTGAAGCTCGTCCTCGCCGAGAGCGGGATCAGAATACGAGCAATTCGGAAGACAGCTCCAATGCTGCTGTGTCACCCCCTGCCATGACGCCGAACACGACCGGTTCTGCTCCACTCTTGCCCGGTCCCGTAACGGCGCGCCAGCCAGCCAGACCGCCGCCTCCGCCTCCGCCACCCGCAAATCAACCGCAGCCTGTCATTGTTCCCTCTGATCAGGATGTTGATGCTGAGATTGCTGCTTCAGCAGCTGCCGTCCCTGGCGCCACAACAGCGCAGCGCAACGAAGAAACTCCTCAATCTTTCCAGAGCATCATCGGCCGCCTCATTCTCTCCTCTCTGTGCATCATCTTCCTAGCCATTTCTTCCACCACATGGTACCCCAATTTACGCTCCGTCTTCCTAAACCTCTGTATCCTCATCTATCTCTCCCTCTGGGTCCCCCAAATCCTTCGCAACACCCATCGAAATTGTCGTCGAGCTCTTGGGTGGCCCTTTGTCGTTGGTCAGTCCATCCTGCGTCTTCTTCCCGTAGCCTATTTCTGGGTCAAAGAAGACAACTTCCTCTACGCTCGTACGGATCGGCACGCTTTCCTGGTCTTTTGCGCTTGGCTTTGGATACAGCTCATCATCCTCGCCGCACAAGATATCATCGGTCCCCGTTTCGGTATTCCCGCTGGTTGGGCCCCTGACGCGTGGGACTACCATCCTGTTCTTCGTGAAGACAGTCTTGAAGCTGGTGGTCTTCCAATTGGCCTCGTTGCTGATGACACACCCGGTATCGAACGTGCCCGGTCCTCTGGCGATGACGGCAACAAGAAGCAAAGTTCGACGAGGAGCATTGACTGCGCAATCTGCCGTGAGGTTTTGGAGGTGCCGGTGCTCACATCCGAGGACGAAGACACGGGTGTTTCGGGCGTCTTTGCTCGTCGTTTGTATATGGTCACGCCCTGTAGGCATATATTCCACAGCGCTTGCTTGGAAGGTTGGATGAGATTCCGTCTTCAATGTCCCATATGCCGAGAGGAGCTGCCGCCGCTATGAAAACTTTTGCCTGGTGAGCACTTGAACTTTTATGATTGGACCGTTTCAGCATAGGCATGGCGTTGGTGTTTGTTTTGGATTCAGAATGGCATAGCACGCACTGGATACACTGTTAGAGCCCGTCTACACAGGCAGTTCCTTGGTCAACGTTAATTATATAGCATTGGTATGATAGTTGAAATATACTTCTTCTTTGAACTCCTCCTACTCCAGAACACCACCTCCATAACAGTCCATGTCTATATTCACGGTCAAAGACCGTTTCATGATCCATGGCCAGACCCGTTTTAGTTGGGCTACCAATGGAGCTGGGTTTGGCGAAACTTGGGATCCGGAATACCAGGCGGGAGACCGCGAGTGCCAACCTGAAGGTCTGCAACTCGTGTTCGTAAGTCGAAATCGACGGAACGAATCGTGAAGCGCCTTTCCTCGGGTATTATTCGTGGTATGGGCCTCATGATGCCGTCGACATGGTAGGACTCGACCCCTATAGAAAGAGCCTCTGACTCCTCGAGATTCATGACCCAAGCACTGATGTTGGCCACCATTTCACTATCCCACATACCCTCACGGCGGGCACTGCTGCGTAATAATTGAATGGCTCGGCGCCTCGTGCCTGGGTCGCGGCATTTCGTCGCTACAACAAACAGAGGAGCAACGATCCCTATATCAGCAGCGAATCTGGGTTTGATATGCGGTGCCGAGAACCCCATTGCTGGAAATAAGTCCTGACTCTGCCAACCTTCAAGTTGTCGATGCTGGCACTGCTCAGGATTGGGGCAGTCACGCGAGGCGGCCTGTCTCTCCTCGCCACCAACTATCTCAGTACCCAAGTCGACTATCGTCTGGAACTGAGGAAGAAAGTTGTCGAAGTCGGATTCATTATCGCTGAACATCATGAGGTAGAGGATCCTTGATACAGTAGACAGCATCTTCAGAGCAGCAATACCTGCTTTCTCTTGAAGGCTGACAGAAGGATTATGCCGTGCGAAAAACAGATTGTCGAAAGCTTTTCCCCATGCATCCAGATAATCCTTGAAATGAATACCATAGTCTAGCCATGACTGGGGAAGCGTGCATCTGAGGTCGGTTTTCATGGAGAACAATTCCTCAACGTATCTCATGATTCTAGCATTCAACGTATCCAAGGACACTCGAGCTTCGACAACAGATACAAAGGTCTCGGGGATTGACAAAGGTTCTTCTTGTGATGGTGTAGTCGTGCCACTCGGACCAGGGGAATGGGTTCGTGATTGTGAACTGAGTCGTATACTGAACGGCTGTGGGAAGTGAAAGGCCATATCGTAGGACTTGGCCTGGATGGCCAGTCGAGTAAAAATTATAACCAATTCCTCCTCGAGCGAATTTTCGGAAGCCGGAAGGATTTGTTGTCTTTGCTGGGTACGAAAGATGTCGAGCAGACCAAGTCCAGTCTGAATCTGGTGTATGGCCTGTCTATGATCACCAATAAAGGAGTCAAAGCAGGCCAGTAGCACATTAGCCATGATGGATGTCCTGTGAGATCTCTGGTCCTGTGTGTTTAGCTTTACTAATGCATTGCATGCATCACCATATCGCCTGATGGCTACTTGCCAATGGCCCCTGACAATCTCGACACGCGCATCACCGGCCATTTCGGGTCTGCCGTGCAAGTTCAACGCAGCTGTTTGCTCCAGAGTCTGGTACAAAGCGCCCAGGGCAATTACAGCACATTTGATGGCATCTTCAGAATGGCACTCCTGCAGGACATAGCGGGTCCAGAATATGTTGTTGAAGTAGCCAGATAGCTCATTAGCAGTTTGAGAACGAAATATGTCGAAGTAGAAAGATTCATTCGGCTGAAATTGTAAAGCGGCTGATGGTTGATAGGTGGTGGGTGACGCAGAAGGGGCTCCTAGGGTGGCGGATCGCAAGATTGGTCTTTCGTGGGCGCGACGTGGTAAGAGATGGTAGTCGCCGTGGGGAGGTGCAATAGGAGGACTCGAGGATGCTTGAACATCGTGTGTTGGCATTGGTTTTGGCGCGATCCGGATCTCCTCGAATGGGCGAGAACTCCGACTAGGGGGCGGGTAGCCGGTGCAGATCTTGTTACTTCGAACACATTGCGTGCAAGCGGGACGGGCCTCGTCGCACTTGATCCGTCTCTGCCTATAATACCCCAAGGTGAGATTATGCCATCATGGTGTGTGTCGAATAAGGTCCAAAATTGCGCAATGGAAGAAGGGGTGAGGGTTGGGGAGACGAACTTGCAATTGGTACATCCTGTCTTGACTTTAGGCTTACTTGTCCGGACACGCTTTGCTTTGGCTGGAGGAGCTGATGATGATGCTGTCACGTCGGATGAAGCTGAAGCAGTCGAAGTAACTGAAGCAGTTCTTGTCGAAGTGACGGCAGCAGAGATAGACGGACTTCTGGCAGTAGGAATGCCTTCAGTAGTACCGGCGCCTGTAATAGGAGTGGCCGGTGTACTTGTTGATGCGGGAGAGACATTGCTGCTGCTGTAAGTGCTCTCGTTATAGGGGATGTCGATTGTGTTGAAAGTGTTGGCGCTGTTGGGATGGAGAGAAGTTGGTGGATGAGTAGTGGTCAGATCAGTTACTGGAAAGACCGGGGTCATTGATGCTGAAATTGGGAGTTGCACCTGTGGTTGTGTTGTTGCTGTTATTTGGGTCATGGGCACTGAGGCAGACCCATGATCCATATCTGTAAAAGAGACATCCGAATATACTTGCCCTCGTTGTTGTTGTTGTTGTTGTACTCTTCCCCCCGCTGTCTCAGAGTGAGGCGAAGAGGATTGTTCTTTTAGCCAACTTTGTGCCATAGATCTTCGGTAGAAGGCACCTCGCCAACCTACTCCGATACTCACTCAGGTAGGTGTGTATGTATGTACCTTAGCGAAAGTGACAAAGAATCACCGACCGATAGCCAGGGCTATCGATTCCCTTGACCAGATTACCGCCGTCCCCCGCGGTAGATAGCTCCACGACTGACTGAGTGACTACAACGTTTTTCTAGCGAACCGAACCGCTTCTCGGCCGAGAAGACGGAGGATGGTGGAGGGAAGAGGATAATTTTAGTGGTGGTCGGGAATCAGAGTTTCTGCAAGAAAAAGGTGGCAGAGGGCTAGACAGCCGGGGGGTAATAAAAGGAAATGGGAGGGACTAGGATCAAGAGGTAGACAGGTAGAAAGAAAAGCAAAGGGAAACTAAACCAAGGCAAGTCGTCGTCGTCACAAAGATGAGCGAGCACAGCACAGGGCTAGGTTGATACGCATATGGATGGATACATACTACGCATAAGGGCAGCCCAACTGTGGCGGATAGGTAAGGTAGTGACTGACTGACTGACTGACTGTCAGCCCCGGTTCGGTTCTCGGGGCGCAGTAAGGTCTTTCTATATGTAGGTAGGTAGCTCATGGCTCTTATTAGGTACGAATACTACAATACTACCTATCGTGATCCCGAGGGCAGATAAAGCATCCATCGACAAGCATCCATTGACAGGCATGGACCCCAAATATCACCGCCACTCCCTTCTTGGACGAGGACAGGAGGCTGAAGCTGTCGGTCTCTTGCTAGGAATGGAGACAAAGGGTCTAAGCCAACGAATTCAACAGCAGGTGCCGAGTTAGGCGGAGCAACTGCGAGAGACAGAGAACCCCCGGCGTCCAATCTGATACTGACTGACTCTAATTACTAGTACGAGCAGAAGCAGACGGACCATGGATCGCCGGTGGGTTCTTGTAGGCATTATCCATACTGCCTGCCAGGCTAGGAGTAGTACTGTAGATGTGTAGCCATCGCCTAGACAGATCAAGCTGGAGCACGACAGGCGAAACAGCCGCTGCAAAACCATCCATTACATTTCTCATGGATGTACATCAAGATCTCGTCAGTAACCACAGACGAGACGCGGGTATGGTTTTCCAAGGCAGTGCCACAAGCGCCCTGGCGCTAGAAGGATACTGAGTGGATGCTTCTTGGGGTTGTTTGGGTTTGACTGTTTCTAGTTGAGGGTCCATGAACGATACCCAGGTAGTGAGTGGTGAAGATCACGTACTGTCACTAACTCCAGTACTCCCCGAGGTGAAAGCGCCCGAACTTGGGGGAGTCCTGTCTCCTTCGAGCTGCCCTACCTAACCTTACCTAGGACATGGATTAGACTCGAACTTGGGAGCGCCGGAGACAGACCCGGGACCCGTCCCATCATAAACCTCGGGCGCTCCCCTCCCCAGCGCCGCTCTAGTGCATCGCATCCTGGCGCTGGAACGAGACTTGGATGCCCAATAGAAATCTGGCATCTGACAGGGGGGCGCTTGTTATGCTCCTGTTGTTGGTCGCCCTAAGAGGATTGACGCGGGCTCAGCACTCTCTCTCTGCAGTTGCAGGGCTGTTAGCTGTTAGCTGTTAGGGGCGCACCTAGCTTAGCGCGGTGGCGGTGGGGGAACAAGGGGCATCTGACATTTTTGTTTCTTTAGCTGTATCAGCAGCTGCCAGCAAGTATCCATATGCGTTGTACTCGCTAAGTCTCCAGCTGTATTGATCCTAACTAATAATGTTGATAATGCTACAATCCAGCTCCTTCTGGGCCCGGTGAATTGGTTCACCACTGTGAAATGGATAGGCCCATATCTGATCTTGGCACACACCAAGACAAATGGATCATCTCCGCTGTCTCCGTTTGCTATGTCCGTTAGAGACAAGATCAAGGATTCTTTTCAGGAACAAACTCCATTATTGCCTGTCTCTTTCGGTCTTTTCATTTATTGACCTCAGCAGGGAACGGGAACCCGGTGCTGGTGCTGGCTGTGGCTCTTTGCCGATATTTGGTGGGGTTCGTATGGAAGCATCACTACCGGCAAGTCATTCGATGTTCCCGCGGAAAGGAAAAGAAAAAAAAGCAAAAAAAAAAAAAGCAGAGCCAGAGCAAAACACTTGTTCTGCAGCTTAATACTCTTGGGTACATATTGCTTGTGGAGCTCATGATTATTTTCAGTCACCGACTGTTTCCAATGCCGACGCATGGACATTCAAGATATCCAAAATGTCCCAAGACAAGACATTCATCAAGACTGAATTACAGATGTGAATGAATGTCATCAGACTCGACTTGGGTATCTTACCTCATGTGTTTCAGAGGTATCCAACGTGTCTCGAGAATCTAGATCTCGATAGCCTCAGACCCCCATATTAGGTATCTCTCCATGTGGACTACCTTGATGGCCTCACAGCTCATTCGCTGTCAGCTTGCCAGAGTTTTCCAGAGAAGTGAGTTTCCTTGGCCTGTAACCGTGCCGCCGCACGGTTGATGATTAGACTGTCTCATCATTCGTATTATGTACATTAGTCAAGTCTGGCTGGCTGGTCCTTACCGCGCCTATCCTGATGACCGAACAATTCAATTCGTAAATCTGAATACCATAGCCAATAACTAATCCATTGCTACCAGAGGCTCGGTATCTTGCAAATTACACCTATCGACTCCCGCTCTGGCTCCGGGAGATAGCTTTCCCGGTGGGATGGTACAATTTACCAGGCCAGGCCAGGCCAGGCACCTGATTATTAGTTCGTTGTTTTTTAATCTTAGCTTCATTTTAACAAGTAATTCGGGTTTGTTGAGGCGGGGTAAGTCAAGTTGAGCTGTTTGGTATCAACATTTAAAGTCCGAGAGCTAGATGCGAGCGCTATCCCAAAAACAACACCACAATTCGATAGTGAGACAGGATCTGTTATTTCCTACCTACCTAGGCATGCTATCCATTATTCCTACCAGCTTCAGCCTTATGGGATCAAGATCTCACAAACACTCTCATGGAACCAACATGCTTTGGCGGCACGGGGGCACGGTCCGCAGACCTAGGCGAGGTTATCTTACTTGCCTACCGACCGACCGTACCTTGGTCTGCAACGGCAGCATTCGTTACTACAGTACCGGTATGAATCCGTATAGTCAGATGCACAAGGAATCAAGGACAAGGCCTGTAACGATGCTCCTGATACTCGGCTCGGTTCTCCACAGTCCACACCGGACACCCAGTTCCAGTTCCAGTTCCAGTTCACAAAGATCGCCGCTTTCGCCGCTTATGCCGCCGCCCGTCTCCTGGTTCTTGTTGCCCTGGTCTCTTTATTCTTTTTATTCAAGGATTGCATTGCCCATCACAGTCAGCCATGTTCGGTTACTCTTGTCTCCTATTCGAGACAGATCTCCTGGATATTACATTATCTCCATATTCGATGGAGGGTTCGTTGACCATGCATTGCCGCTCTAATCGTTGTACAGATTCCAACCGCGACGATCGCTCGCTCTGGCATATAATGTTACCCTCGGAACATGGCAATCTCGGCCGGTTCCTATTTAGTTTACAATCCCTCATGACCCGACCCTTGAGGAACGAACTACTGGAGAAAAGTTTATCCAATATTCAAGTTAGACCCTGGTTCAGTGCATACATGACATGACATGACCAATACTTGGTATATTATTGAACAGGTTCGTTTCTGTTTTTTACTTCCTTGGAATACCTACCTACCTCTGGTATTACCGGCACATGCCGTATTACCATGCAACGCTGGAAATTGCCAAGACCATGTCCTCCCCAGGGTGGGTTGGATCGGATGTGTGGCACTGCGTTGTCACCCTAAGATTGTGCCATGCTGCCATGTTACAGTAGCTAATGTCTCGTCCGTCGGCTCCGAATGGGAAATGTGGATTGTTTTCCAAGCCGCTAGCACACTGACAAACAGCAGCCACCGATGTAATTGGTTGTCATTGCTTGAGCCCAAGAATGAGCTGCGTCCAGAAGCGCTTGTCAAGCAGCAACATGCCATACTAAGACGTTTCTACAAGTCATGCGTGTATCAATTAGTTCGGCAGTCAGTCTCTGAACTCCATTTTCAGTCGATCACGGTGCAAGACAAAAGTCCTTCTGACTCGTACGAGGTTAGGTATCTGTTAAATCATATGCGATAGTAGGTAATTTGAGCTATGATTTCGATGGACAAAGGATCGGCAATGTAACCTCATCTGGCAGTCGAGTCCGTCGTCTCGGCATCTGGTCTGGCATCATCAACTACGTAGTAAGTGTCTTTTAATCTCATCCATCTCATCAGAGTTTCTTCTAAAAGAGTTCCTAAGATAAACCCGCCACGTGCAAAGTGTAACGGTCAGCTTTCTAATGCACGACCTAGTCTCTTTCAAGGTAAAGTCGGTCACACAAGGTTCCACACTGCCACTTACAGTACATCGAACCAAAATAGCCAATCATGTGTGCCAACCGCCACGATCTCTTTAGTTAATTGATGATCAAACAAACATCCAATGAACGAACTCTTCCGTATCAAGAAATAGACACGAGACGAGTAATTAGTCAGTAACCCGAGTCAGAAGAAAAGAAAAAGAAGACAGTTGCGGCAACGCTATTCTAGGTCCATTGACTAGAAATTTCTGATTCTTGGATCTATATTGCCAAGATAAGAAAGGCTTTAGTTCACGCATGAGTCGGCACAATAGGACCGTTTCATAAACCGAAATCCACAAAGCGTGCACTGGCTATCATTTCCCATCTCTAAGTTTCTGGCATGGCATCGCAAACACTAGGTTTGAGAAAACTCATCATGGTTCGTATCATATCGTATCAGACACCCCAGGTCTACCGAGCAGTGGAAGATTGGAGGGGACCTTGCATTCCACCAGACAAGTTGCCAGATTTCAGGGACAATATGATCATATCCCTGTGATGGTTAGGGTGTCTATAAGAAACAACAATGACAGAGCCGTGACATATCAAACCGAATGTACTCAAACCAAATGCACTCGATACAAGCTACAACCAATATCTCAGAATATAGACTCTGAGCAGATCATTCACAGCACGATAATAAGGGGTCCTACATCGCGTGTCAGGCATTACACGTCCGTTCAGGTACCGTAAGATATCCACAAAACTTTCAGAACTAGCTCGAAGCTTAGACAAGCCTCAAAGCCTCCTATCCCACAAAAGTCAACTCAACTCTGCATGGTACCTAGTCCTAGCTGTGTTAGTTAGAGGTGGCTGGATGGTCCAGATACGCTTTTATCCCACCTTGCTCCGTGGGAGGCCTTAGTCAGGCGGGCAGACCCTCAGCTGAAATTTCTGGCATTCCCGCTATCGGTAATCGCTTTTATGAAATGCCACGGCATGAGGATCCAAGGGGGGGTATGTTCCAGTTGACTGAACCTATTTTCAATCATTCAGCTGGGTAAACCTTCTCCCTTTGACTGCACAGTGCATCCTCTTCACCCCCTGAGCGTCATGGGATAACATTGTAAAGCCCACATTACGCTGGACAGAACTTCAGCAACCTGTCATAGTACATGTTTTCTATAACCTTCATGTCAATGGTGGTCATAATGATTGTATCTTATTCGTAATAGCCAGTTGTCACCGGTGTTGAAGGTTGAACCTACTGCTGGCATACTGACTACCTGAATCGTGACGTGTTGATGCTACACGTTCTAGACGTTTCAAAGGATGACACGCAAGCACACCTGTCAACATAGAAAGTTTGTCACCTCATACTTTATTCGGTCCATGGAAAACACCGGCCAGCCACGGCCGATGAATTCCGGCGTTGTACAGTTCGGTCCCGTTAACCTGTCTACCTAGCGTAGACTCTGAATATACCAATAGCAACTCCAGGGGCAAGCCACCGAAATGCTAACTAATGCCACATAAAGCCACTCTATTGCTCATGTAAAATAACTATTTTGGTCCCCTTTTCATTATATCAATTGTATTGTATAGACGAGTTATCACACCAACAACATTACATGAGGTGTACTGTACACCTATGATCCTCACCAGTGGTCTACCCATAGTGGCCTGATGTTCCAGGATTGCTTAGTACAATCTACCCTCGGTTGAATGTGGAGTTGTGGTACGCTGCACGCCTCGTCTGGGGGACGGCAGTTCGGTCCAGGAAGTTCTCGTATGTATGGAGATATCTAGTGACAGTACGGATACCAGTGACTTGCTATTCAGGAGACGTGGGTGAGTACAGTATCTACTGGCTTACTGTATAGGTGGTCATACAAAGTCTGCTGTTGAGAACACCATATCTCGTATCTCCTTGTTTGGTGGGCAACTGATTTTACTGGGCTAGATGTATGTCTTGAGACTCACTCATCGTATATCCTTGGTTTTGTTGAGATTCTTGGTTGAGAATGATCTACATTAGAACTCACACAGACCTTGAACTGTTGATGTAAGACGCCAAGCAGCGTTTATCAACCAACAGCCATGATGATGGCACTTGAATATCATGGGATGTATTGCATGGCCTGGAGCTATCTGATCATATATTTGCTTTGTATCGTGTTACCTGCTTCTTCTGGGTTGGTTTTCATCATCACCGCAACATGTTGCGGTCTATGATATAATTCATTGCTATGACTTCAGGGGTTATAGGAAGTGATCAACGTAAATCGACAGAAATTGTTACTGAAAATACCGCAGCATTATCCTTGGCCTTGACCTTCCCCGCATCTTCTTCGGTATGTCGTGATAGGATGCCCAGGATACAGCTTTGTTTATGAAGCTCAGAGGCTGGGTAGTGTAAACAGTTCCAGCAGGGATGACCTAACCTGAGCATCATACAAGCAATTGAATTTCACAAAGTCTTGGCTTGGAGAAGACACTCTTTGTGTTTATTCTCTATGCCTCATGTAGCCAGCAGTAGGTTTTATGGAGTCTGTACATCGAGCTGAGATGATGTAGTGTTGATTGTGCACGTAAGAACTTCGTGATCTTAGTCGAGGGAACTGAATGGCGATTGGACCAAAAGGTTTCTTTCAAGACCAACACGAAATGGGAAAGTCAACTATTTGAAGGATTGAGCAAAAAGCTTAAGATACTTGCTCACCCAATGATATTCTTCTTCGTTGCTATCACCAGAAGTCATGTATAAGTAAGGCAGATATAACTTCAATTGATTGATAAACCGAGATTCCCTTACCCTACATGGAAAGCGATGGACGTTGCAGGGTACATATTTCCCCACCACGATTGGCAGCTAAGACAAGTACCTAGCCGTTCTCGCAGGGCGACCAACCAGATGCCGAGAAAAAGTTGTTGGCGGATCTACGCATCTTCGATTCTGCCAAACGAACCAAACCAAAATTCGCGATCATGACTATATCCTTCGACGACGTCACGAAGAGCAAACAGCGCCGCCTCTATACCAACACATAAAAGCCGTCTCGGTCGCATCGGAACGTATCAACACCGCAATGTCACAGGATCAACCTCAAGCGCAACCTCCGTTGCCTCCTCGCAATGAGTTCATCCACAACTCGGCCCTCGCTGGTGCAGTCATTGCACCCCTCGCCATGCTCCTCCCACCACGAAAGATGGACCTTCGATTCTTCGTTCTCATGGGCGCCTTTTCCCTCGCCACAAACCAGCTCGCATACGAGTACACAGGCTCATCAATCTACTCACGCTTCGGCAACAAGGTGGGCTCCATATTCTCAACCGAGCTCCCCGAAGGCGCCCAGCGCACTCAACGATTGCTGCGAGAACACCGTGAGCGCGAGGCGGCACTCAAGGCCAAGCTGAGTCAGGGCCAGCAGGGTGAAGATGAGAAGAAGGGTGTGGCCAAGGCGCTCAACGATGTGTGGATGGGAGGCGAGGAGAAGAATTGGCGAGAGCAGCGTGCCAGAGAGCACCAACAAAAGATTGAAGAGGGCAAGGGCATTGGCGATATTATAATGGAACAAGTCGCAGATGTTTGGAGTGGCAATTGGGGAAACAAGGCCAAAAAGCAGGACGGCGAGAACACAACAGGCGACGCTTCGTCAACCGAGAGGAAATAACGATGATGATACGACAGCACTGGAGGGGTTCTTGGGCATCATGACCCTATTGTCGACAAGATGCGATATGTACAAAATCGACCTGTACTACTACCATATTGGATAAAAAGGCGGAGGATCGCCACGGGGCTGAACGACTGAAATGAACAACGAGGAGGGATCGTATCTCATACCCAGGGACGGCTCATATCATGTACGATTACAACAGTTTGTATAATTACGGTCAAAAATTCCTATACCCAGCTGTTGAGTGATCCGAGACGAGCAATTTGGTGCGTTAGCTGGAGCAATGGATGCGTAACCAGTCAGAAACTCGCAACGAGGAGTTTTACCAGTCGTCAACATGTCATATCGCAAGGTAATGCATTTCGGCTGTGCCATTTTCTTCATTTCGAGTCCTGGGATATCGCGGTGCATTTATCATGCTAATGGGATCCATTGTCTGCTACTGGCAGTCCCCATAGACACTGATATCTGGGGGCGGGAATTGGGAGACTTGCTGGCTATAGATCTTGGCATCTGTGGTCATCTGTCAGACTGAAGGACAGGCTGTGAGAGTTAGGTGAGCGGTTTCTCGGCATGGCTTTGCAGAGGCGGTAACATCCAGGTCAAGGGAACTAAATGACTCTTCCTTACTTAGGCCTTTCGTCCAGTCCTACATCCAATTTCTCTAGACGGGCGTAAAGCTTGTAGGGTATATGTCTACAAATAACCAACCTTCTATTTTATTTGTTACTTTAGGCACATACTGGCAGGAATTGTTCATATGTCTCCCGCCGTCTAAGAGGGAACAAACAAGTGCAGCACCCAAATTGTCGTTTGCCGAAAAACGTCTCATCGGAATCTGTACAACAACTAACAGATGCAGTACAACCTGGGCCCACGCTCCTCTATTGACAAGTTCCACTCTGTGAATAAATACGGGAAAGACTCGTCAGCTTCATCAGTGGCTGTGGTTGGCTGTGTCGCAATCGCCAGCCACTATATGTAGGTATATTGAGAATGTGGGTTCAGCCGATGCGACTGGGTCAACTGGCCAATACTTGTGTATTCATATTCATATGAAAAACCCGGGTAGGTATCTATCAGTCGCAGTTTGTTATTCTGAGGTTGTGTGGCATGTGCTGCATCACTTGTAGCAGAGTTTGTGTTTGTGTTGACGGGTTGTAATGTTGCAGAGAAGAGGTACTTTACATATTGACGTTTTTTTCCGGCAGATCCCGGGATCTAGGTTCAAACGGTCTTAACGTGGAATTAAAAGAAGGCAGTATTTGGGAGACGGTCTTTCAAGAGCTCATCTGACCTCAATATCCCATATCAACAAAGAATCTTGGCCCCAAAAATGGATGTGAATATGTACCTGGTTACAGTTCTAAATTAAGAAACTGTGGCGCTTAAACAGAACAAGAGTGAGGCTCAATAGCCTTCAACGGCACAGGTGTGCCAGCCAAAACTGATTCCGTCCCAGTGATCGACCTTTGGTTGCAGGGATTCATGGCTCACTGTCAGCACAGCCCCGGCATTGTACGTCACTCATGTTTCGTCATGGACACAAGGTCAGCGTGAATAGAATAAAATAGAATGTGGCCTTGTTGGAAAAAATAAACAGGGCTGTTACGGCTGCCTCACAAATAATGATACCCAACTAATTACATGTGTCCATAATTAAGCTGCATCTTTCTTGCAGTCTCATTTCCCCTCGTTTTTCTTTCTTTCAACTCTTTCGCATCTGACAAGCGTCTAGTATCCATTGGACCCCAGGACCCACATCTTACACGCGTAGGGGCATTCACCCAATCAAGAACAACCTTCCACGCAATCCAGACCAGTCTTTAGGTCGCTAAAACTTCGTTGAGCTGAATGGAAGTTTAGGACTTTTGGATTCTGACCAGCCACCCACCCCCAAGCTTGACCTAGCGCGAGGGATACAATTTCTGGTTCGACATCTTCAACACGACGGGAGAGCGACACCACATCCATTTTCTCATATACGAACCCTCTGTTGTTGGAGATAGAAGCCTTTGGATCGTCCGCAGAGTAACAGAATAGCGATTCGTGATCTGTGACGCTGTCTCGCACTGCTGAAACAGTCTGTTGCAGTTGTATCCCCTTTCTTTGCCGCTTGGCGGCTTAGCTTACTCTCCCACCGACTACATACATACCTAACTTCGTTGTCCTTCTCATCGTTCGATAATTTCCATCTCCTTTGTCAATCATGGCTTCACACGACTACTACCACGGCGGTAGCCAACAGGCCCCATACGGCAACCCCTCACCATACTATCAAAACCACGATACTCCCTCGCCGCAGTCTACACCAGCGCCTCCATACGAGCCTAACCCGTACAGCTCTGCCCCCGATACTTCAATCTATCCTGCCGATTCTGCAACACACATTCTTCCCACCAAGCAGACACCGTACTCGCCCAACGATGTGCAATATTCCCCGGCCGGCGCTTATGCTAGTCACTCTGGCCAGAGCTCAGGCCACAACCAGCCTGGCCAAACTGGTCAGTCTCCTTTCGACAGCGTCTTTGACGATCATGCGTATCCGGCAAACTCGAATTCTGGTCCAACTCCCGGCTCTAGCACCGCTGACATTGGCCAACAAGGCTTCTATCAAGATACAAGTTATGCTGGTGGTGGAGCTGCCGCTGCGCGACCTCATGGCCAGGAGGATATCCCTCTCCAGGATCGGAATGCTAAGAACAACGACCTCGAGATGAACGATCACATCTATGATGCTCCTGGACGGAAGAAGAGTAAAAAGGGCAAAGTTCGCCTGGGTGAGTTGGGCATGATAGGATCAGACAAGAAGAGAATCCCTTGGGTCGTCTACTTCTTCTCTGTTGTCCAAATCGCCGTCTTCATCGCCGAAATAGCTAGGAACGGTAAGTAACAAAGAGTGATACGAGAGCAGGGTTTCCAACTGACTTTCTTCCAGGCGTACTGACCGGAACCCCCATTGCGATCAAGCCGCAGTTCAACATTTTCATTGGCCCATCACCGGGTTTGTTGATCAACATGGGCGCTCGATATGCTCCTTGCATGCGCAACGTGAAGGGTATTCAGAGTGTGGACAAGGACAAGGACGGCGCCGTTATCCCCGGTCTTCTTTGCCCGAATGCCACCAAGGACGACAGTTTCTGCCCACTTCACGTTGTCTGTGGTTTCGGAGGCGACGTTCCAGACCCCAAGTTCAATGGCGACATCAACCAGAGCCCCGAGCCTAACCAGTGGTGGCGATTCATTACTTCGATCTTCATGCACGCTGGTCTCATTCACATCGTGTTCAACCTTCTCCTGCAGCTTACCATTGCGAAGGAGATGGAGACGGCTATAGGATCAGTCCGATTTCTACTCGTTTATATGAGTGCTGGTATTTTTGGCAACATCATGGGTGGAAACTATGCGCCGGCAGGACAGCCATCTGTGGGTGCCTCTGGCGCTCTCTTTGGTATCATTGCTCTGGTTCTCCTTGATCTTCTCTACTCCTGGAAGGATAGACGCAAACCAGGCAAAGACCTTCTTTTTATTATCCTTGACATGGTTATCGCATTTGTCCTGGGACTTCTACCTGGACTGGACAACTTTGTTCATATTGGTGGTTTCCTCATGGGACTCTCTCTTGGTGTCTGTGTTCTACATTCACCCAATTCACTGCGACGACGAATGGGCCAGGACCTCTCGTACGCAGCTGTTTCGCCCCAGACTGGCGAGACACCTCCTCACTTTTTCAAGAATCCTATGGGTTTCTTCAAGGGGCGCAAGCCGCTCTGGTGGGCTTGGTGGCTGGTTCGAGCTGGCTTCCTCGTCATGATTATTGTTGTTTTCATTGTTCTCCTCAACAACTTTTACAAGTACCATGAAACATGCGAATGGTGCAAATACCTCAACTGCCTTGTAAGTTCTTCAACATCTTTACCAGCAATGATACATAAACTGACCTGAGATAGCCCATCAACGATTGGTGCGACTGGGGATCTTTTGAGCATCTGAAGAAGCCCACCTCTTCTTCATGAGTTAACTGAGCCTGGGGTGGCAGAGGCATATCGACTTGGTATCAAATTGGACAGTACATGGCTTTAGATACCGGCATGTACGTTAATAAGCAACTTGTACATTGCAAAACATAGGCGTCGCTGGGCAAGCTGATAGATATTGCACTTTTGGCTGGAAGTACTATTGAGGGCACTGGAGGATGCTAGCTATGCTTACTTATGAAGAAATGACTTACCGGCACCGTCTTATGCCTAATCGCGATTTCAACATGTAAATCGGTAGTTTTTCAGAATTTGTAAACATCAGCCAGTTGTGCCGTCCCTTGGACCGGGGAGTATCATGCATTTCCTCAAACAGCGCCTCGACATGGTTATGAGACATGGGGTTAGTGATCCTATTACATGATATTGCAGCTCTTGGCCATGCTCAGGTTCAATCAACATAGAGCAAAGTCACGCGATACCCCGCATCTCCTGTACTGAGTGAAGGGGATGTGATAATACCTTGATGAAAGACGACTTGGCGGTGGTATAAATGGCATTCCTCCCCTCGTGTTGCGAAAATTTGAAGACTTCTTCCGTATTACCTGCGGAATTATGTGCATAATGATGTGATCTTTAAAAGGGTTCTTTTGTTGTTTCAGAGTGTCACCTCGTGAGTACTGGTAAGCCTTCTCATGTTTTGCTGTTTTACTTAATGTCTTGTGTTTTTATGATGAATCCTTTTCAATGCATGGCTTAGCTGAATATCCCGAGAGGGATTACGGATGCTTCTAGAATGGATGTCTGAATATGTTGTCTATTTATCCAATCAAGAATCTGATAGTGTTGGCATTCCGTGACTGACTTTATAATAGGTATACCGTATAAGTGAGAGGGTCAGTATCTTGGGTGCATGCTTGGAAGAACATGGTGGTTAGAATAAGAGCAGATATATAATGAAATGCGAAATGAAATATTGTCTAAATATTAATATTAAGAAGAAAGACTTCAATCTTTTAACCGACGTACAAGTCAACCCATTGCACGAACAAATGAGGTTGATGCCTCACGACTTAAACATCATGACCTGATGCCTAAGGCCAACATCAAATAAACATTGACGCCAAATCACGTGAGTAACGCACTCAGGTGGGGTCAGTCACGTCACGCTTCACGAGTCGCGCTACGCGGTAGCTTTCAATTAAAGTCGTGTCGTCGATTTCTAAACCATCTGAAATCTCCCTGTTAGAGTCTCCCCTCCAACCGTCTAGTGTCAACAATCATAATCCACCAAAGAACTTGTCAATCCCTCTTTACCCTTCTTGTTGTGGATTAATAAGTGATTGCTGAATACATTGCTCTTTTTCTTTCACTCCTTTTTGCCCTTCTTTCTCCTGTTTTAGCATTTGCCATCATTCACCATGGCCAGTGTAGCTCTTCCTCAGAAACGAGTGTTGGGCGAGAACCACACAACTCAGAATATCACAACTTCTCCATCTTCGACAAAGAAGCGTAGAGTCGACGTCGTTCCCTCCTCATCACCCGCTGCCGCCCGCGGCCCTAGCTCCCAGAATGGCCCCCGATCCAAGATGTCGACCAACCAGCCCAAGAGCGCCTTCGAATCAGAAGTCCTCGAGAAGCTCAGCCAGGACTTGTCTGACCGGAAACGAAACAACACCGAGAAGGACCAAGCATGGGATAGACCACCCGTCGTCGACTTCGTTCCAGAGCGTGACAGTCTCTGCTTTCAGTCTATCGAAGCAGAGGAGGGCACATTACATGGTGGACGAGCCACTGTCAAGCTGTTTGGTGTGAACGACGCAGGAAACTCGGTTATGCTTCACGTTACCGACTTTAAGCATTATCTCTATGTTCCTGCCCCCGTCAACTTCCAACCGCAGGACTGTGCAGCCTTCAAGGCATACCTTGAAACGCAAGTTGCTCAGCACCAACCGACGATCCACTCAGTTGCATTTGCCATGAGGGAGAACATCTACGGATTCCAGGGAAACCAATCCAAGCCATACCTGAAGGTTACCGTAACCGATCCCAAGTTCATAAACAGGGTCCGAACAACAATCCAAAGCGGCAATGCGAACTGGAAAGGCATGTGGAGGAATGATGGCGAAGTCCAAACCTTTGACAACCTTCAATATCTCCTGCGATTCATGGTTGACTGCCATGTCCGTGGAATGTCTTGGGTTGAAGCTCCGGCCAAGACGTACCAACTCATCCCCGATCATAGTCGCCAATCCAACTGTCAGATTGAAGCTGAAGTGAGCTATCTCGATCTTGTAGCACATGAGCCGGTCGGCGAATGGTCAAAAATGGCACCGCTGCGTATTCTGTCTTTTGATATCGAGTGTGCTGGTCGCAAGGGTATCTTTCCGGAAGCAAACCACGATCCCGTCATTCAGATCGCCAATATTGTCACCCAATATGGAGAAAAGAAACCATTTGTCCGAAACGTATTTTGCTTGCAAGAGACGAGTTCTATTGTAGCAACTCAGATTCTTGAGTATGAGAAGGAGGAGAAGATGCTGAGCGATTGGCAAAAGTTCCTCATCAGAGCCGACCCGGATATCATCACCGGCTACAACATTTCCAATTTCGATTTCCCATATCTGCTGGACCGAGCAAAGCATCTCAAGGTACCTGGCTTCGAATACTGGACTCGAATCCCCAGCATGCAATCCAAAGCCAAGGAGACCAACTTCTCTAGCAAGCAGATGGGCAATCGAGACACCAAAGCCACCAACACCAACGGCCGACTGCAGTTGGATCTCCTTCAGTTGATTCAGCGTGATCATCACCTAAGAAGTTACACTCTGAACTCCGTGTCTGCCAATTTCCTGGGCGAGCAGAAGGAGGATGTTCACCATACAATGATCACAGAACTTTTCAATGGTACACCTGAGTCTCGAAGACGTCTGGCGCTTTACTGTTTGAAAGATGCCTACCTCCCGCAAAGGCTGATGGATAAACTCTCTTGTTTGGAAAACTACACTGAGATGGCAAGAGTCACGGGTGTGCCGTTCAACTTTTTGTTGTCTCGAGGCCAGCAAGTCAAGTTCATTAGTCAATTGTTCCGAAAAGCACTGGAGCAGAAGCTTGTCATCCCCAATCTCAAGTCAGAGGCTTCTGACGAGCAGTACGAAGGTGCCACAGTCATCGAGCCCACTCGAGGTTACTACGATGTTCCAATTGCTACTCTGGATTTCGCATCTCTGTATCCCAGTATTATGCAAGCTCATAACCTTTGCTATACCACCCTGGTCAGCAAGAAGGCGATTGAAGCTTTTAATCTCAAGAAAGACGAGGACTACATCGTTACGCCCAACGGAGACACTTTCGTAACAACCAAGCAACGAAAGGGTCTGTTGGCGCAGATTCTCGAGGAACTGCTTGCGGCCCGTAAACAGGCCAAGCGCGAGTTGGCAGTCGAGACGGATCCCTTCAAGAAGGCCGTGTTGAACGGTCGACAGCTGGCTCTGAAGATCAGCGCAAACAGTGTGTACGGTTTGACTGGTGCAACAACAGGCAAGCTTCCATGTCTTGAGATTGCCAGTAGTACAACAAGTTTTGGTCGAAAGATGATTGAGAGGACCAAGGAAGAGGTTGAAAAGCGTTACAACATCGCCAATGGCTACTCTCACGACGCTCAGGTCATTTACGGTGATACTGATTCGGTCATGATCAAGTTTGGCACCAAGGACCTGCAAGAAGCTATGAAACTCGGCGAAGAAGCATCGAAATACGTGTCGGACAAGTTTGTCAAGCCCATCAAGCTTGAGTTCGAAAAGGTGTACTTCCCGTATTTGCTGATCAACAAAAAACGATATGCTGGTCTGTATTGGACAAAGCCAGAGAAGTATGACAAGATGGATACCAAGGGTATTGAGACAGTACGACGTGACAACTGTCTGTTGGTTCAGACGGTCATTGAAAAAGTTCTACGGATGATCTTGATCGACCAAGATGTTCAAGGTGCACAAGAGTAAGTCCCCCCTCCGATTATACTCCGAAATTCAAAAAGGTTGTCAGACCTTATCGGGTGGCGCGGGGAGAACGGGATGCTAACGGGAGGTTAATCTAGGTATGTCAAGGAGACGATTGCAGATCTGCTGCAAAATAAGGTGGACATGTCGAAATTGGTCATCACAAAAGCCCTCACAAAGGACGATTATGCCGCAAAGCAAGCCCACGTCGAGTTGGCGCAGCGCATGAAGAAGCGAGATGCAGGCTCGGCACCGGGACTCGGTGACCGAGTGGCCTACGTCATGGTCCGAGGCCCTGCCGGAGCCAAAAACTTCGAGAAGTCGGAGGACCCCATCTACGTGCTTGAGCACAACGTGCCGATAGACACGCGCTACTACCTAGACAACCAACTTGCCAAGCCACTCGGCCGCATCTTCGAGCCTATCCTGGGTGAGACTAAGGCGCGCTCTCTACTTACAGGAGACCACACGCGAACCATTTCGGTTGCCGCTCCCACTGTCGGGGGACTCATGAAGTTTGCCAAGAAGACGCAGACATGCATGGGTTGCAAGAAGCCTCTGACAGGGAAAGAAGAGGCCCAGGGAGCGGTGTGCGCCAATTGCGCGCCTCGAGTTGGAGAGCTCTACAAGAAGACACTTGATCGCGTGTCAGACCTCGAGGTGCGCTTCGGGCGACTATGGACCCAGTGCCAACGTTGCCAGGGTAGCATGCACTGCGAGGTTATTTGCAGTAGCAAAGACTGCCCCATCTTTTACATGCGCATGAAAGCCAAGAAGGATCTTGAGGACGCTGGTCGTGAGCTCACACGCTTTGATGCCGACCAGGCTGCTATATGGTGAGAGATTGAAGAGTTTCCAGATGTCGGCGTCTCTCATTCATGTTCAGTTATACTCACTTTACTATCTTATATTGTCTTGTATGTTTAATGAATTAGTGTGGAAACAACCGAGGCATCCTTGGGTGCGGTTGGAAAAACGAGAAGAGTCGAACTGGAATGTGTAATGGAAGAGATGCGGCTGGAAGAAATTGTACAGGCATATTGTATGTACAGGCGCAGGTACGAGGTGTAACACAACACCGTTTATCATTGTTTTATGTACCTACGTAAGGCGTTCTGGGGTTTGGGCTGCAGATATGACCGCATTTATCCAAGAAAGAATAGAGCATATGATATTGGACATGGAAGCAAGCTCTTGAGGCCATTTCGTTTACCAAACACCATGACCAAGTGATACTAGGAAGCAGGGTGGTTTATTGCCAAGAGTAACGTAGCAGTGGTATTAAAGGCATAGAGGGAGGGAAATATTCATGATGCATGAGTGGAAGCATTATGGCCGTAAAGCAGCCTGTGTGTCTCTGTTTGTCACGGTGAGAAGATGAAAGACGGAGGTAAATGGCATGATGGTTATAGAGTCGTGCGTTTTTGAGCGTTTATGCCGTCTGTACCAGGTCGAGGCTCACCAGGAACTTCTCCGCGGAGGAGACTGACCGTGGGCAGACCGACGGTGAAGAGGCTCTGAAAAGGAACGAATAAATATCGGAAAGGGGAGGAAATCAACGGAGAAAGTCGGAATCAGAGACAGAGTCAAGGGTAATGGCATGAGGGGTGCAGATGGGGGCGTAAGAGAAGAGTCATGATGGGGGAATCTATGGGGAACAGATTCATGATGAAGCTCGGGATCTGACCGACGAATGGTACGGTCGGTGGTTCGGTGACGAAAGCCGGGCTGTTTTTTGTGGTGGCTGTTTGTGGTGGCACTCGGATGGGACCCGAAGTGTATGAGATGAGATTGGGAGTGTTGATTTATTTGGTGGACATATATCTCCGGATGGATCTATGAGATCCGTAAACGGCGGACGGGTAAAAGATTCTTTGCCTAGATATTCCGTAGGTAGGACAAGATTCGTTCAATCATTCATTACTGAGCAGCGGAGATGGTCTCGGCCAAAATTGTAGCGAGGGATGAAACGGAGGCTAGGGGTTGCTAATCGGTCCGGGGACGTGAGAGAATATTGAGCACTTAGGCTAGGCTCCCCCAGATTCTTTGATCCTAGCATCCCCGCTGATGAATGAATCGTAGCGGACCAATACGTTTCTCGGAAATGATTTCGGCAACATATGATGGATGGACGGCTGTGCTGCTGTGGTTTGATAGATCTTTTTCCGTCATGGATGATTGGAGAGTCTTATTGGTCAGAGCTAGAGTTGATGTCAATTCATTCTTCAAACAACATGACAAGGCGACCAATGAGAATGTCTTGATAGTATCTAGCCTACAACGGTGCAGTTATGTACGGTTCAGGGTCCGGGGAGTGTCGATACAGTCCATGCCCTGCACGTCAATGGGGCCACTGCAAATGCTACCGTCTGTGAATTCAAGTTGATGCGATGCTTGCTTGCTTCTGCAGGTTCGCAGGCATGTCGGAGGAAGAGGCCGGGGACGGGACGGACTAGGGTAGACACACAGCAGATATTCGGTATTCCCGCATTTCTAGGGTTTCTCTGATTCGACAGAAGCCATGATTTATTTCCTCTTCTGGATATCTAGATGTTGTTTGGATTGGGAATTGGTAATGGATTGTGTGATTTGATCCGCTTGGTCGGGCTAATGTTCCGGAAACATGCATTGCACACACGACACACACTGCACTGCACTTTAATAATGTTTAGATTTGGGTTGGTAGAGTGTGGTGGGCCTAGATATGAGGCACTTTTTTTCTACTTTATGAAATTCTAGGAAACATCACCAGTGAGGCCTTGAACGTGGGGATGTAGCAAGGGACCTACCGTGATTATATGCCGTGTGGACTTATTTGTTAGCTGAGAATGTCTATGCTAGACTGGGTATACATTGACAGTCAGACAAGTCAGGCCAGCTCAATTTGGCGCTGAGAGAATTATATTGAGTCAGGGCATGAATAAATAAAAACCATGATGATGACGATGATAAGATGGGCAGCGATATACAGTACCCCCACTAGTGATGAGCGTGGAGGTTAAGCGCTGTAACTTATAGAGCGAATGGAGAGGATCTGATAGTGAGTTTGGAATAATGGGCGTTGGCTAATGAGAACCGTATCTTTGGTGGATGAATGGCTGAAAAACATGGCATCTTTGATCTTTACTAGAGAGGGCATGGTACAGGACAGGACCTACATTGCCGAAGGGGGCGAGCGAATATCGGAGTTGAAGCCCAAGAGGATGGGAGGCTAATACTGAGTGCAGGGCCTGTACATATGCGCGCGACATGAGAGAGCCCGAGATCCATTGGCTTAGATGGTGGGGAAGTACAGATAACAGAGGTTTTGGAGTTATACGGGGAATTATAAGGGACCTTACGAGGTACACAGTTTATTCAATAGATGTTTACTATTTTATACATGTATCACAGTATACAGTATTGCAATATTCCTTTTAAAAATAAATAAATAAATAAAATATTCATATTCCCACTTACAAAATACAGAAACGGCCCCTAAAATATGGAACCCCCAGGGGTGCAGTGAGGCTCCTTGCCCTGTCATGTCCGTCCCCATGTGGGGTGTAACATTAATGACCTAGACTGGGGTTATCGGGAACGACAGAGATTAGGGTGTGTCTTGTCACTCGATTAGATGTGATAATGGCAACGCGGGTGCCTATCGAGTGATTTTTTTTCTCTGGCTCTTCTTTATCTCTGAACGCGGGAGACTAGACAAGGTATACTTTACTTGCTGTCTCATGTTATGCTCGGTATTGCATCGGATGCGGATGCGGACGCGGATCTTGCTTGAGCCATGACGGAAGGAGCCAGTATGGAGTGAGCCAAGCTTCTCCTTCTCTTGCAAGCAACCCTCGATGACCATATAAACCTCAAGTCCCGTCACCTTCCAGACAATCTCTCTCACTCTTCATCTCTCTCTTGAACATCTCAAAACTATCTCGAATTCCTCGCAACTCTCCTCCGAGCAGGAATCATATATACATAAATACATATATCAACACTTTCCACATACCCCAAATGCAGCTGAACACCATGTCTCACCTCCCTCAAGAGCCCGAGTTCGAGCAGGCCTATGGCGGTAAGCACCTATATCTACACTAACAACAAGACCAACCCTAACTCACAATCTTTAGAGCTCGCCTCCGCTCTCGAGAACAGCTCCCTCTTCAACCAGCACCCCGAGTACCGCACTGCCCTTGCTGTTGCCGCCATCCCCGAGCGTGTCATTCAGTTCCGTGTCGTCTGGAACGACGACAAGGGTAACCTCCAGGTCAACCGCGGTTACCGCGTTCAATTCAACTCTGCTCTTGGCCCCTACAAGGGCGGTCTTCGATTCCACCCCAGCGTCAACCTGTCCATCCTCAAGTTCCTTGGCTTCGAGCAGATCTTCAAGAATGCCCTGACTGGCCGTAAGTAACCAACCTCATAGTCGTTCCTGCATATTGCGGGGCAACGGCATTGGCACAGCTTGATAGAAACAGACTCGCTAACAAACTTCTAGTCAACATGGGTGGTGGCAAGGGTGGTGCCGACTTCGACCCCAAGGGCAAGTCTGATGCCGAGATTCGACGATTTTGCCAGGCTTTCATGACTGAGCTTTCCAAGCACATTGGTGGCGAGACCGATGTTCCCGCTGGTGATATTGGTGTTGGTGGCCGAGAGATCGGTTACCTCTTCGGTGCCTACCGCAAGCTCCGCAACCGCTGGGAGGGTGTCCTCACCGGCAAGGGTCTTTCTTGGGGTGGTAGCTTGATCCGACCTGAGGCTACCGGTTACGGTCTCGTCTACTATGTCGAGCACATGCTTAAGCACGCCAACCGTGGCACTTTTGAGGGCAAGCGTGTCGCCCTCTCCGGCTCCGGAAACGTTGCCCAGTACGCCGCTCTCAAGGTTATCGAGCTTGGTGGCTCCGTTGTCTCTCTGTCCGACTCCAAGGGTGCTCTCATCGCCAAGGAGGGTTCTTCTTTCACCCCTGAGCAGATCCACAACATTGCTGCCCTCAAGATCAAGCACCAGTCCCTGACCACTTTTGAGCACGACGGTCAATTCACATGGATCGAGGGTGCTCGCCCCTGGGTCCACGTCGGCAAGGTCGACATTGCCCTCCCCAGTGCCACTCAGAACGAGGTCAGCAAGGAGGAGGCTCAGGCTCTCCTCGATGCCGGCGTCTTCGTCGTTGCTGAGGGTTCCAACATGGGTTGCACTGCCGAGGCCATCGATATCTTCGAGGCTCACCGCAAGGAGAAGGGTGCACAGGCCCTCTGGTATGCTCCCGGCAAGGCCTCCAACTGTGGTGGTGTCGCCGTCTCTGGTCTTGAGATGGCTCAGAACAGCCAGCGCATCCAGTGGTCCGAGAAGGAGGTTGATGACCGCCTCAAGGACATCATGAAGGATGCCTTCGTTGCTGGTCTCGAGACTGCCCAGAAGTACGTTGAGGCCAAGGAGGGTGAGCTTCCCAGCTTGATTGCTGGTAGCAACATCGCCGGTTTCATCAAGGTTGCCGAGGCCATGCACGACCAGGGTGACTGGTTCTAAGATGGATATTCGAGGAAGCCTGGGATGAGGATACGAGATTGATCAGAAAGATCGCCATACCCGAGCTGGGCTCACAGCAGTTTCTGCTTATTTCTGCATGGAACGGAGTTTTATTCTTGGACACTATCTGGGCATGCATTCTGTAGGGCGTTGGCGGGGTTTCAAGAAGGAAATCATTCTATTTTCTTCACGGTAGACATGGTTTTGGGTATATGGTTTTATTTCCTTTTTCTTTTATAGCCCAATAGTACGAAGAATGAAAGACTGCACTTTAGATTCAAACATATGGTCCCGCTGTGACATGCCCTCTTCGCTACCCTATCTATGACAATTTGATGATACCCTTTAATTGTCGAAGCTCAACTTGCGAGGATGCTCATATAGAGCCTCGATTTATCGTCCAGATTCTATGTGTAATGACTGGCGAGGACTAATCTTCAAAACGCACATTGATTGGGTAATCGGCCAATGAGACAACCAGTATAAAGCCTTGGCATGATTTGGAGTTGAGAAAGACAACAGTGATTAACAATGAATCCAGTTATAAATTAGACTTGGCTTTTTATTGCATTGTCTAGGGAAGTTGACTTATAATCACTTACACATAGGTACATATCCAAGGTAGAAATACAAGAGGACTTAACCCCAGCTCCAATTAACACTTCTACTTAACCGAGAGGCGCTATTTACTATGTATATCCGCGTCTGTTGATGGCATATGGTTTATAACCTTTGATTATGTTTAAACAATGCCATTATGATGTAAAGCTGAGATGGAGAGTACAATATCTAAGTATCTCAGATAGGGTAGCCGTTACGTCTCCACTTTAGGTCAGGGAAACGGCGATAGGCTAAATTTATGGTTCCTTCCTTGTGGAAACCTCGGTTGCGGATGATATCGCGGGGAAGCTACTACCGATCTTATGTCAACTACCTAAGTTGTAAGTCAAATATCCACTTGAGAAACCTCACATCTAAACTGATCCTTTTTCAATGAAGCAAACCCATATCATTCACTCCATTATTCATTGAATAGCTCACTACCACCAGTGATCTCATCATACCTACACACATATATATATATCTTCTCTGCTCATCATGCCGCACCCTCCTCCGTTAACGGGCATTAAAGTGCTTGAATTCGCTGGTCTTGCTCCTGGTGATTTCCCACAATCTCAACGCAGAATAAGAAATGGTTGACTGATTCTTTCAGGGCCTTATGCTGGTATGCTCCTTGCCGATGCTGGTGCCTCAGTCCTCCGCATCGACCGTGCCCGACCTGGCGCATCTGCTCCTACAGAAGACATGCTCGCCCGGCACAAGTCTTCTATCTCTGTGGATCTCAAATCAGAACGTGGCATTGCACTTATAAAGCGCCTCGCTTCTCAAGCCGATGTCTTGATCGACCCCTTTCGTCCAGGTGTTCTCGAGAGACTCTCTCTTGGCCCAGACGAATTATGCCGTCTCAATCAGAAGCTCATATATGGTCGTATGACTGGGTTTCGTCGCGATGGAAAGTATGCACTCATGGCAGGCCATGATATAAATTATCTTGCAGTCTCGGGAACACTTGGAATCTTGGGCAGAGAGGGCGAGAAGCCACATCCACCGTGGAATATCTTGGCTGACTTTGCTGGAGGAGGAGCTATGTTATTTGAGGGAATCTTGATGGCTATCATTTCGAGACAATCTTCCGGACGTGGACAAGTTGTTGAAGCGAATATGGTGGACGGAAGCTCGTATCTGACAACGTTTCCTCGAATGGCGCTCAAGACACCAACAGGGAATAAAGGCCGAGGAAATAACCTTCTCGATGGAGGTGCTCCTTTCTACGATACATATGAGACATCAGATGGAAAGTATATCGCCGTAGGGGCTCTTGAACCACAATTCTTTGCAGAGCTACTGAAAGGCCTTGGGCTTGCGGGCCAAGGATGGGAGGAGAACCAGCATGACAGGGCTCGCTGGCCGGAGCTCCGGAATCTAATGACAGCGAAATTCCGCAACAAGACTCGTACCCAGTGGGAGGAGATCTTTGATGGCACAGACGCATGCTGCACTCCTGTGCTAGACTATAGCGAACTAGAAACGGATCCTCGGCGGGAAGGCGATCAAAGGCCGGCAGTGACATTGCGGGAGACACCATGCTTAGCTGTCAAAGAGGGCGTAGGCTATGTTGACCCAGCTCGTTTTGGACAAGGTCCCGGTGTGCCTGGGGGTGGATATAAAGCGAATCCCCTGAAGCCGGGTGCAGGAGGAGAAGATGTCTTGAGGAAGTGGATGGGATGGGAGAATGGAAGGGAATATGCACTGCACCAGGGAGGGCTTGTGCTCAGAGAAGTATCTAAGTTGTGATCTATTAGTAAATATCCAGTCATCCACGCAAGCCACCACATAGATAAGGTTCCGTCCGATTCATGCAATTCATGCTATGCCAAAGGCATCAAAACACCAGAGATGTTGAAGACGTAGTCTAAAGGGGCAATGATTATAGATTCTACCTACAGCAAACCTGTTTTTCACGTAATCTACCGAACATCATTAGGCATTCTCAGTAGAAAGCGCAACGTCAGGTATGAAGCCAGGCTGTCTGTCCGGCTAACACAAATCCTCCATATACTCCCGCTACCGTAACAACCCCCCCAAACCCTCTGTCGTGCACATGAATCAAGTCATGCGCTGCAATGCAAGTCATTAAGCAGTCTACTCTAGGTCTCCTTCTGAAAAGTAGTGGTATCGAAAAAAAAATATAGTGATGCTCGGGACGTCGTGACGAGGGGGTCGGGAGACGACTGCTGTGGTGGCAGTGATCCCCTTGGGGCGTTTTTTGGTTCACGGAGAGAAGAGCCTGTAGACGGGTCCAGCCTGACCCTGACGCCGAGTTAAGAAGTGATGACAAGAGGTCTTTGTTCATGAACCTGATCACTGCACTTGGCTAACAATCTCACTAGCCTTGGAGAGAGACTCGACCATCTGCTGGCACTCCTTCCTCCGTCGGATTGTGAAGTCACTCTCCTTCAGGAGATCGTCTAATGTGTCGGATCGGTACATGTTCTCCAGCAGCTCTCGTTGCATCTCGTCCTTGGTGAATCTATGGCTGCGGTTAGAAAACATCCATCAGAGTAAATTGTAGACTACTTACTGCACCAGGTTGAGCATGACAGCCTTGGGGACCATGTCGATCATGGTTCGCTTAACAATGTTGTAGTAGGAGGAGATGAGCAGCTCTATAAAATGGTCAGTAACAAGCTCACAGAACAAGTTTCATCGTGTCAACGTACTGATAACCTCAACTTCGATGTTCTCACGCTCTGACAGAGTACCAGAAGCCTTGAGAGTTGGGGGAGGAGCCTCCATAGCGGCGGCCTTCTTCTTGTTCTTGGCCGCGAAGAAGCTACCAAAGAAGCCCGAGTTGCCACCATTCTCAGAATCAGGAAGAGTCGGGCTCGTAGCTCGGGGAGTTGATGCGATTGGCTTGCCACTCTTGGGATCAACCTGGACGGGCTTGCTGGGGTTGTATCGCTCATTCACCATCGCCATTGCCTAGAGGTTCAAGTTAGCTGCCGGTCAAATAAGCTGAAGGCTGGCTCGACTTACTCGGTGACCGTTCAAGAAATCGGGATGACCGGTGTTGACGTAGCATGACTCCATAGACACCAAATCTCTGACCAGCTTGTTGGTAGGCTCCATAGCCTTCTTGAAGAAAGCAATCACCACACTGTGGATCTTCTCCTTTAGCTGAGGGTATCGACGGTAAAGCTGCTTGGCGAGAAGCTGCGACAGAATTCGCACCAACTCGTCGTACACAAGAGAAACACACTTCAAGCTGGGGTCTTCCAGGCGCTTGATCTGCTGCTTCACGATCAGCTCAAAGGCGGTGGTGCCCACAAAGAGAGCTGGAGAGGAACCGGAAGAGTTATAGAGGATGGTACGAATATCAACATCCTTGACGACATCAAAGGGGTCAATGGCCTTGACACCGTTGGAATAAAGCTCGTGGAACACAAAGCTGATACGAGCACCACCCGAAAGCTCAGTGCTGGACAGCTCAGTGTTGTTACCATCCAAAACTGTACGCCACTCATTGGTAAACTCGGTGATGATGTTGAGAACAATGTTGCCGCTGTTACCGAGCATGGATGGACCGAGACTTTCGAGCTCAGCTGAGTACTTTGAAAGAGAGCTGCTGATGCGGGCCTTGATGTCAGGAAGGGTCTGCTTGATGTGCATCATGAGAATAAGGTTAAGCTTGCGCGCCAGGTAAGGAGTTCCGCAGTATGAGCTCTTGTTTCGGTACGCCTTGTGATTCTCGAAAAAGTTCTTCTCGGCCTCCAGGGCCTGGTTGATGGCCTTTCGGTTGTCGATATCTCGCTGACCTCTGTTCACTACGGGGACGTAGCCTAGTCGGAGAGGAATGACCCGGTTTGACAGAATATCAATGACATCGGTTCCCTCGTCCATCAGATCAACCTTGGTCAGGACACCAATGGTTCTTTGACCCTCAGGGTCAACCTCTCGCGCCAGCTTGAGACCGTCCGAGTTGGCCAAATCTTGGTTGGCGGCAGTGACCGCAAGGATGATGGCGTTTGACTTGCCAATGTGCTTGAGAACCATCTCTCGGATCTGTCGCTCGATATCGCGGGGTTGATCTCCGACAGGGACCTTGGTGAGACCAGGCAAATCGACCAGGGTCAGGGTGAGGACGTTGGGGGAGTAGATGCGAAGGTTGATAGGAGCTGGAGAGATGCCGGCATTTCGTCCAACCTTTGCTTCTGTTTCTCGAGAGATTTCGTCTCGAATCTTGGAAAAGTCGTAGAACTTCTGCCCAGGGGCGTGAAGGAACTCTCCCCACTCGTCGGCATTGGCCTGCTTATCGTTGGAGGTATCAACCTCCTCTGCCTTGACGCCATTGGTCTGCGCCGGGCGGTTGATGAGTTGAAGAACGAGGGGACGTCGGGTTACGATACCAGAGCCTCGAGGCAAGCTGGGATGGGCGGTCAGTTTTATGTCGTTGGGTAACCCAAGATAAGCGGTATGCGGTAAACTTACAAGTCTCGGCCGACAATATTCTCCAAAACTGAACTCTTTCCACTTGACTGACTTCCCACGACTGCGATCTGAGGCAAATCGATAGGGTTGTTGACACCAACGGTGGCGAACACATCCTGAAGCTTATTGACGAGTCTATCGATGGAAGTTAGAGGTATGATATTGGGAGAGTCGATGCAGTGACTGACTGGATCAGGGCGGGATCCGAGATGCCACCCTGTGAAGCAAGGGCGCCGCTCATCTTTGAAGATTCTTAGCCTGAGCTTTTGTGTATACACTTCAATTATGCGTAGTCGAAGCGGTCGAAAGCGACAAGTGTGCGAAGGGGGGGTCGATAGTTTAGTTGAGTTTCGGGAAGCGGTCGAGGTAAAAGATGCAGGAAAGGTTGCGCAAGCTCGATTATAAGCGCAAAAACGGTCCTCGGAGGTACCCAAGGTATTCGCTTGTCTAGAGCGAAAGAAGTGAAAACGTTTGGGGTTGCGAAGTCGGAGTATATGGGAAATACGTGGATGTTTGAATAAAGGAGGGACTCGCAAGACGACACCCAGTTCACGAGCCTAATGGCACTAAGAATTGCGCGCCGCATTACGACGTATCCTTACGTTTGTGCCACAGGGTGGCGCAGGGGTGCCCAATCCCCCACCAGTATTGTTACCTTACATAATCGATTGAACACCTTGACGTTTGCCATGAGCAAGAGGGCACGTGAAAGCCTTGTATCATTGTGGCTGAAATAAAAGAATTAATTCTGTAGCCTGATGATAACATCAGTTCATGATGGGTTCTAGAGAAAGTTACGTTTGTCTGACTAGGTAGTAAATGTAAGAGGAGCTGATGACGAAGCTGTCGAGACGTGGCTATCTAGGCAGCTTCTTATTGAACCTAACAGCTTCCAGATGTTTCACCTGGCTCAAGATATCTCTCACAAGACAGGGGATTTTGAGAGGCTAGTAAAAGTAGGATAGGAGGCATGTTGTAACTGTTGGCCAATAAATGCACTCTGGTTGTTTATCCAAGTGACAACTCCGTTAGATAGACCAAGACCAAACACACTTACACGCCACATACCTACCAGATCATCAACTCCCTGGCTTTTCGCAACGAAACTTGAAAAAATATAGAGAAATGGCTAGTCATGTTATCAGCCTCGGTTTTAGTCTAAACAAATGCACGTTAATCTTAAAACGGCGTTGATGGGGGCGTAGGATCATGCGCATGAAAGATGGGTTCCTATGGACGTATGTAAAGAAGTAGTGGGTCAGCTACAGTCAGTCACAAGGCTTTTGACGATAAGCTACTACGCTACGGAGTAGGTATTTGAGACAAAACAACATGGCGGTCAATGGATGAGCAACTTCTTCAGTGATGGGCGAGATTATAGCATTCTGGGCTCCTCGAGGGCTTATTCAAGGCCACGAGGCCATAAATTCACACAAGATCTCAAAGATTACAGGTGCAGTAGTCGAGATGCAACTCAGCATTTGTGGTGACGATGGCATACGAACGTCATCAGCTAAGGCTGCAGTGAGTGGTGTGGGGGTGACACTGCATCTTGAACCGAGGCGCTAGATGACCAGGAAGAATATAGATATGTGAATTCTTCATAAGCAGTATACAAGAGAACACAGATCTATTGGGTTGAGGGGTCAAAGAGTTGTTCCGACCAGAGGACAAATTATTGATACAACGCAGATACTGGGCACATATTAATCCAAGATCAGCTCCATGTCTCCTCTCACCAAAAACCCATCAACTAATACCTAAAGTAATGGACGTTTATGATGCCCTGATGTCTAGGCCACTCAACCACTAAAGATCAATACAGTTCCAGGGGTAAGGTTGCGTTGCAGGTGAGTTTGGGTGTGCTGTACACATCCACTGAGGGCCGCCCAACCGACGGATGTCCAGGGTGACCTCACTGTCTGCACGGACAACAGACAGCTTTACCTTACCTTGCTTGCCTTACTCAACACATCATAACACTACAAGATAACTACTACGAGTACCTATCGTGCTTGCTTCCTTAACAACACTCGAAAACTCTTGACAATTCTGCTCCAACTTGCTAAAAATTTGGTTACAATATCCACGATTCTTTCCTCCAGATCCTATTTTGGAGACGCATCGCCTTGTCACATGCACCTGTCTCAGCTATCGACTCTAGAGTGAGGTGCCTTTTACCTTTATTACTTCCACAACTATCGAGCGCCACCACCTCCACCTCCCGCTTCCAACCACCATCCATTACATACATCGCGTTACAATATTACGACTCCAATAACTACTACATCTCCCCTCCCGGCTTGTCTCGAGCCCAGATTCTTCTTCTCCTTCTTTCATACTTGTGTGAATATTGCTTTCTTTTTCTGGCTCAAGGCCAGCTTCTTGTTAATCAACCCAGATTCTACCCGCGGCGGGAAACCGCGGAGAGGGCGTCCTGGACTCCTCCGGCGAGCCATCGTACCCCGATCTACACGACACCACTTCCAGTGATCCAGACACGCCTCAGCTTCTTCCAAACTCTAGCACTTCTATTTCTGTCCATTCTTCCGCCGCTCCCTTGGCCCACTCCTCGACCACCACTCCCCAGACCCATCAACAAGACCGGAATCAAGCACAGACTGGCATCGCGAATATAGGTTCTTCGGCTGCCAACTTTGAACGACTTCCGGGTCAAGCACCGGCTCGGATACTCGGACGACGTCAACGCTCCCAAGATCCCGACAGCCCATCCGAACCCCAGACCGACAGCTCCCACGCGCCGGGTGAAGATCCCATCACTAAGCCTCCTGCTAAGCGACGGAGAGGGAACAATATGATGGGTGGGAGCGACACGCTTGATCCCCATAATGGTGCTCCTCTAGGGATCTCCAATGGGTCAAGCGAACCGTCTGCCGGGGTTACTAATGGTAACAAAACTGCCCTGAACGGATCCTCAGCTCGAGATAAGAACAGTACTGCTACCAGAGGCAACGAACTGCCGTCAAAGTACTTCGGCCACGATCGTGAGGAGGTGACCCGACTATTGATACAAGCATTGTCAGACATGGGGTACCGGACTGCTGCGGATAATGTGAGCCAAGAGAGTGGCTACGAATTGGAGAGCCCGACCGTGGCTGGTTTTAGAACTGCTGTTCTAAATGGCTCGTGGCCCATGGCCGAAGAGCTGCTTGCTGGCGCGTCTTACGAGTCTGAGGGTCAAGGGAATGGGCTTGTTTTGGCACCAGGCGCAGACTGCAACGCCATGAAGTTTTGGCTACGACAACAGAAGTTTCTGGAGCTTTTAGAACAGAGGGATACCAGCCGGGCTCTTGTTGTGCTTCGGAGCGAGTTGACCCCTCTATCCCATGACACTGGAAAACTCCATTTCTTATCAGGTCTCCTCATGTGTCGTTCCGTCGAGGATCTTATGTCCAAGGCAGAGTGGGACGGCGCCAATGGACAATCTCGAAAAATGCTGCTCTCGGAGTTGTCAAGTAAGCATTCCTTCAACTTGTTTGGTACTGTGCTAACATGACAAGAATGCATATCACCATCGGTCATGCTTCCTGAGAACCGCCTGGCGGTTCTCCTTGAGCAGGTCAAACAGAGTCAGATCGATACCTGCTTGTACCACACTGAATCTTTATCTCCCTCACTATACTCAGATCACTACTGTGACAGACGAAACTTCCCCACAGAGGTCGCATTGGAGCTATCAGACATGGCTGAGGAGATATGGCAGATACAGTTCTCACATGATGGATCCAGAATAGCAGCCTGCGGTGCCGGTGAGCAGGTCATGATATGGGATACACACACGTTCAAGGTAGTAGAGATCCTTGGCGGCCATCAAGGCGGCGTGGGCAACATCGCATTCAGTCCCGACGATTCTCTCATTCTTTGCTGCTCTAGAGATGGGCATGCAAGATTGTGGGCGACTCATGTAAGTTGTGATTTTCACATTCGAGTGCAATGCTAACAGGAAGTTGCAGGGCGGGAATCTGATCAAAAAATACCCTCCATTTGCAGAACCCGTGAGTGGCTGCGTCTGGGCCCATGATAGTCGGTCATTTGTTGTTGGAACATTGGATCCTAACTATAGCTTACGTACCCTCAACGTGGACAACAGTGAACAGTACGATTGGGGCAAGAAGCATCGCGTACAGGATGTATGCGGATCGCCAGATGGTCGATGGCTTGTTGCCGTTGATAATATGTTCAAGATTCACGTTTACAATGCCAATACGCGAGAGCTGGAGTTTGATATGGAGCTCAAAGACCGACCAACATCAGTCAGCATCAGCCAAGACTCGCGTCACCTTCTCGTCAATAGGTGCGACGGCGAAGCTCAGCTCATTGACCTCTTGACGCGGAATTCGGTGCAGAAGTTCTTTGGGCATACGGGCGGTGAATTCCTCATCCGTGGCTCATTTGGTGGAGCCAACGAGAGTTTTGTTTTGAGTGGCAGTGAAGATGGAAATATCTTGATATGGCACAAGAACACCGGTGCAGCGGTTGAGCGTCTCCATGGACATATGCCCCGATGTAATGCTGTTGCCTGGAATCCGAACGACTCATACATGCTAGCGTCTTGCGGAGACGATGGCCGACTGAAGATGTAAGTGCCGTTTGCATTGCCGGAAACGATTTGTATTGAACAGACTGCTAACGAGAAGCACGCAGTTGGTCGAACAAGACAGTTAGTCACGAACTAAGGTCTCGCCATAATCAAGTGGTGAACGGCTGGGGAAGAGAGGACAGATGAATGTGCTCCTAGACTGTCTGTTGGCAGCCGGGACACGATAGGCATTGGATGCTTTGTGTTGTTCTATAGAGGTGGACGGTAACGAATGCATGGTAAGGCGATGCAGGAAATTACTCCTTATGCCAATAACCGGTATTATCCGTATACTATCATGGGTTGTGGGAGAATCGAGAATGGGGTTATTGTCTCGGCGTTAGGGTTGGGTGTTGGTTCATAAAGCGAAATGCCGGAATGTGTTCAAAGTCCGTCGCTCTTATCTGGTCAGTTAGACAGTTCGGCGAGCGTAGAATCCCATCTTTATAAATACTTTACATGATAACATTGAGGGTCCGCTGTCTATTCACGTCATGGGAAGAGAATAATTTATCCACTAGCCGGCTAATCAAAAGGGTAGTGTATAGATATCCCCAAGTCTTGCAGTTATATACCAGACTGGCAGTACTCCGAACAGGCCCGGAACGAAAACTCCGAATCATGAAGTTGGAATCTGACTTGACCGATAAGTTGCTGAGCAATAATAGAGAGCGACCCGCAGTCGATTTGACATGTGGAGATAACTGACGATGCCCAAGAGTGGTGGAGTTATGTGGAGGAATGGGACCGACCAGGACGCCTGTGTAATTACGTAGTGAAGACCCCTCCAAAGGTGACCAGGGTTCGATTCCCTAGAAGTTATGGGCTCGTTTGTTGGTAACTGACACTTGAACCAACCAAGCTTAGCAAGATGCATGGAAGAAAGAAGAGTCCATGATCACCGACGCTGACCTTGCAGTACTGGGACCAGCTCATGCGGGTGATGGCCAGATTAAGCACGGGATGGCACGCCATTTGTGCACTTGGCATGAGACTCGTACTGAGCCGCAATCTTACAAGTGGAAGATTTGGTGATGTCTTGTGGAGGTTGGTTACTATTACCATGTTTAGTACTCGAATAATGCTAGCTAGAGCTACTACGTATGGGGTTGTATTGAGCGCCGAAGAAACCATTGATTGACAAGGACATATGAAAACTGTTGAGCTATTGGGCAGTGTTGGGGTTATGCGCTGAGATGATGTTGATTCATGATAGTTTGTACTGGCTGAAGAGCGAGTATGTGTAACTAGTCTCTCAATGGATGTTTTAGGGTGACTGGATGCTGCTGAATTGATTTACGTATACTTCAAGACCAACTCTGATTATATAGAGCCCTCTTTAACTTCCAAGCTCGGGTCTTGGCGATTACTGTTGAACAGATTGTGGAGGATATACGACGAGCTGAGCTCAGTATCGCCATACCATTCCCCAGGACCCAATGCTAACGACTAATAATGTCTTGTCAGTGAGCCCACAGGAGGATATCAGTGTTGTATTCCTAATCTTCAGCCAATTCCATCCAGAGACAGAACAAGGTTGCCACGAATATAGCACAGCAGAGTGGTATTAGTTTTTGCGTAACGTCATTCTGGAGCTGCCCGTCGGATCATAGTAACAGATAGATGGGTTCATGTTAGGAGTTCTGTTCAAAACTGGTAAATTAACTTTGATGGTGAAGTGACATGGCGACTCATACGTAGTAAGTTCATATAGACGTGCCAAGAGACGTTTCACATCGTAAAGGTGAAAATATGGAACTATCCGCAAAGTCCGCAGAACCTGCGTAAACTTAGCTCCATCTTATGTAATAAAGTGGATTGGATCACGATGTGGGGGTTTGATATGTATTTAACTTGTTCCTTCTCCTTGGCTTTCTTTGAGCCCCTGTAAAACACATGGGTGCTCCGTGGTATTATCGAGCCACGCAGATACATATTGATGAGACCCTCCTTCACCCCTGACGCTAAAAGCATCATGGCTGAAGGACGTGCACATTGAGACGGATGCAACAAAGGGCCGAAGTGGAGCGGTTTCAATCATGTCGAAATAGCATCTCGCAACTACTGTACCTAATAGTAGATATGTTTGCGAATAGGTAGGCTGAGCAAGGACCCCATGAAGATTCTGCTCAATGCACTGACAATATGTGGTTCTGGGTGAGAAAGGGGCAATTGATATACCGCCAGTCTATTCCGAACCAGGGCCATGAGATTATCCCGGCAACGCGAGGATGGAATCATGGAATATGTCTCGGTAGTTGACGTTTTGAACGGCGTCTTGCGTATGCATGTATGGAGACTGGAGATGATGACTCCTTCAGGAAGAGGTCGAAGGATACTGATGTCAAATGGTACGCTGTCACCCCAAGACCCTGGAAAATATCCCGATGGTATTAGGACTAGGACCGGCCGCCGTCGGATTCAAGTGTGAGAGCTAACACTTGGCTCGTGTGAGTGATTAGACCTCCCAGGTTCATCAAAGCCACGAGTTCAAACCGTGCCCTGTATGCGTTGGCACTCGAGTGATGATATTATGGTCCAGAGCGAACTTGACGATCCAGATAATGGCATGTAGTTGGCATTGGGTGAGAATGCCAAGATAAATATGCTTCGGCCTATGTACAATGTTAATGAGTTGACTTGTTAGGGGGATCTGGAAGTTGACACGGGATGGGCCGGCGCCGCGTATAAGTTGATTGCAGTATGGCCTCTAGACTCTATGTGCCCGATTGTCGTGTGCTGGGCAGTATTTGAGCATCTTGAATGGAACGCTACGTTGGTAACCACATGTTAAAGCAAGATGATATGATTTTGATCACGTTTGATTCAAGTCGAGCCTTGTTTTGTTGTACATATGTAAACCCGGCCATGCAACGACAGACAACAAAGATGGATATCCGTAAACCAAACGATTTCTTTCATGTTAATATATTTGACTTTTCTTTCTTTACCTTTGACTCAGAGTGTGCTAACTGGGTCTTTGTTTTTGTTCGATCCTTGATCCATGCAAATGACATACCGCGCTCCGTGCATCACCATGCGTTGAGAATCGTGCACCCAGGCAGGGGGTAAGCTACCTGGGTAGGGGCAGCACAGGCCAGACCAGGATTTGGTGTTTGGATTTTTAGACCCTCGCCTTTTCGAACATAGATAGATACATGATAACCCTGAAAAGATGCGAATATACGCACAGGCAGTCACGCGTCCCCGTAAGTGGCCTATGGCGCAATAGAGAGTTCGGACGAAATAGTACAGTAGAGAATAGAACTGGGCGTTGAGGCGAAGCGTCCTCAGTGGCAAAAGATAGCCGCTAGAGCAATTCGTGGCTTGCAGAGGAGAGGATCTAATGCAACCTCTGCAGACGTAATCTTGCCCAGAAAGGTGCTCCCCTGAGTCGTGCTCCCTGCAGGCTGCAGCTAGAAACGACAACTTGAGATGCTGCTCCTCCTGTGTTGGTACTTTGCGGCTGGACTGGACTGGACTGGACGGGACCAGACTGAACTGGAGATAGGAGATGATTAGGAGGGGCACCTGAATGGATCTGTCTGTGGGCACCTTTAAATCGGTGGGGGGGCTGACCTTTCCTACGGGTGCCAGCTGTCGGAGTTTCTCAGCAGGCATTGATTGTGCTAGACACGCCCACTACAACAGGGATGGGGTTGAATGCCTTTGTTAGATATTCTCTTCAATTTCATGCAACGGCCCAAATAAATATATACACGTATGTAGTATATCCATTTTTCAGACTCTCTCCACCTGGCTGGCTTACAGTACTTGATAACCTGAGTCATTACTGTATCATGATGGGATGGATTGCTTGACTTTATAACCACCTAGTGTCTCAAAAGTTATCCAGAACTGGAAAGGGTGCTTACATATATGTGCACATTTATTACATATGTATTATTCCTTCCCACCCTTGGATGTTCATCCTGCGAGATCTAATGCAATGCGGTCAGATACTCAGATACTGTAGGTTGGTAGGTTGGGTACTATTAAACTTTGCAACATCACATCCCATCCATCTCTGTAATAAGACGTTGACGCTCAGTCCTCCCACCAAAAAAAGGACCAACTTAGATGCCCGAGGCTAGCAACTGTCGAAGCTGGGGTACGTAGTACATACATGCATGGACGTCTTGCAGGGGAAGACGTCTGCCTGCTTGCTTGATGATGCTGACTGAGGTCCTCCGTCCCTTCCATTTATGTTCGAGACTGATGGTTAATTTCGCCTGATTCCTGGTCATCCGTATCTTCCTTCCTCTGCCCGTACCTGCCTTAGCCTAGCACCCACCCACTCCATTAAATAAATCAAAGAGTGGGGTCCTGCTTCCTAGTGAACCATGACCATGGATGACCGGTCCCCTCCTCCCGCACCCGTCCCATCTCCAACAGGGGCCGGCCGGTCAAGGTCGGTTAAACAAAGCCAATCCAAGAGACGACCTAGGTACAAAGTTACCAAACAACGAGCAAACAAACAAGCTGTAACTATTGCAAGCAAGCGTTTTACGTTTATACCTATGTACATACATACATATGTAGTTAGGTACCTAGAGTACCTATGCACCTAAAGCAACCGACAGGGCTAGTCACATCAACCTAAAGTCAAACTTGTCATCCTCCAAAACAACCTCTTCGTTTATTAGGGTTTCCCTTTCTATTCTACATACAGTATTCCACTTGAACAAGCAAGACACGGGACGGACGGTTGTTTCCTTCCTTTCTCTCTTCTAGGCCCACGCAGGTACCTACCTCCTAGGGTACCTCCTTCGATTCGATCTCCTCCCCCCGTCCCGTCTCCGAACAGCCGCCGAATCTTCCATTTTCCGGCCGAGTCCCCTTTTAGTTTGCATCTGCCCGGTCGCCACAAACATCATTGCATCTTTCGACTCTTCTTTTACTCTTCTTCTACTCTTCTTTTCTACCTCCCTACATACATTCCACGTCAACGGTTTTTCGACTTTGTTCTTGTTGTTGGTATCTAGGCTCGCCTTGCTTTCGATTGGCCCTCTCTCTTCCTCGGAGCTTGCTTGTTTGTTTTTTGCTCCCCTCGCTCTTATCTTAGTCTTTTCAGGGTACTCGATTCGATCCCTTTATTGGCTTTCGCTCATGGTTCACTTCTCATGATGCGACTGTGATCTGGCTCACCCATCTTGGTTTCTTGATTACCCCGGCTTGGTATAGGTCCTGTGGTGCTGTTGCTGTTCATCATGGACAACTTGGAAGGGGTGCTCATGGTCCCTCCAGAACGGGGCCAGATTCTTGGTAGAGCTGTTTGGAAGGTTGGTCTCCTTTATCGCCCACTCGTCCCTCTCGCACCTCTACTCACAACTATTAAATAAAGCCGCGATATGTTATCGTGGGAAGACGTAACACCAGAGGTGGTCCTGCTCAACCACAGTCGGTATCCAACGGTCCCAATAACAATATTGGGGGTGGTAGATCTTTTCCCAAATTGCTTACAGACGAATCCTGCGTCTTCGTTTACAAACAAAAGGTATGAGGCTCACAGCGTTATTCTAACCACCACCACCCAACCCAAACTGACCTCGTTGGAATTTCAGGACGACACGGAACCAATCCAGCAATGGCCAGTAAACTCTATCAGCGATTGCCAGGTCCAGCATATCAGTCACCGCAAACAGGGTCCTGTTCTCCCTACCCTCGTCATCACTATTGTCGATAAAGAGAAGAAGCGACGTTCGAGCCGGGCTGCCGGTTTTATATCAAATAAAGAAGTTGGCGCAACAACCCTCTGGTTCCGTACGCCCCCAGACGATCATCATGTGAGTTTACATGAGTGGGCGCGCAACATTCTTTCCAGGAGATATCCTACAAGCCCGGAGACCCCAATGTCGCCCCAATTCGCCAACCCGTTTGCGTCCATGTCTCCTGATACCCCCGATTATTTCGCCCGCCCACCTAGTGCAAATAAATCGGGCCGTTCTGATCCACGAAGTCTTCAACATAAAAGCTCTACGACGACTCAATCAACAAACACCACTACCACCAGAGAACGGCCTCTCACAATCAGTTCTGAATCGCCCAGTTTACGATCAACACGCAGCGACCTTTCGTCCCCTTCGAGCAACAACTATCCGATTCAGCAGATGAACTTTGTTCCTGGCCAGCACTATACGACAGTCCTTCCATCTGATCTGCCGTCTCCTGTCAACACCACGGGAGAATATCAAGGGGAATTCATCGAGGGGTGGACTTCTGCTCAGGGAAGATCATCCACCATGAGTTCGCCAATCCGCGGCCGCAGTAGTATTTCATCTCAACCACCACATCCCTCTATCGCGACAGTAGAGTCGACCTCACCGCCTGTGCCACGTGAGACTATTCTGGACAGAGCGTTTCAGTTGCGATGCATCCCTGGCTCAGAACGAGAGGTGCCTGGCGAGGAGAAGTTGAGCTCTTTGGCTCGATTTGATGCTCTGATGCGAGATGCTGACGACAAGATAAAGGAGAAGGAGAGTGCCGAAAGAGCTCAGCAAACGGCAATGCGCAGTGCTTTCGAGGCGTCTGACAGTTCCAGCCAAGATGATGATAGTGATTCGGATGATTTAGATGAAGATGCATATGGAGGCGTCCCTGATCGACGAGGTCCATCCTTGATACCCTCTACGACACAGCGAGCATTACAATTCATTGCTGAGCGTCGCGACGCGGGACCGCTGTCACCATCCAGCCGCTCTTCGGTATCGAGGCCCTCAACAACACCACAGTCGCCTCCTACACGGCCGCACACTGCGCATGCCAAGATTCGACCGAATCCCACACAGAAGACGAACAGCAATAGCAACACTCAAATGATCGCCAGTATGGCCAAGCTGGAAATGACAGCACCCCCCAGTAAGGCATCTGATGATTCCTCAATACGGCCGAATGGAGACAAGTGTCAGCCCACTTCGAGCAACACTACCAAAAGGTTGAGTTATACCGAGTTCACGGAGACACTATCGAGTACCAGCAGCTTACTGTTCGTCTAGGCGAACGCTAGTGGGAGGAGTCCCCGGGGAAGCAGCGAGATCGACTTCCAACTCTCGCCCTTACCACGTGAAACGCTAAATCCGCAAGACTCCGCAATCCCCATTCGAGAATGAAACCAGGGCCGAAGCTGGGACGGTTCCAACACGAGATGTGGATGGCGCAACAGTGTTGGCGGCGCCGGCTGAGATGGGGACCTTCGTCTTGAGTTCACCATATCAAGCCACAAACTTCGTATGCTGAGACGATTACACGACTCTCGATTTCATGGCCAAAACTAAAGCTTTGATGACACAGGAAAGATTTGACCCAGCAGTCGCCACAACCCGATTGCATGGGACGAGGATATGGGCAGTTTAGATGCTTTGTACGATTTTGATTTCAAACAATCATCGTTACGACTCTTATGATGGAGGTGGAGGGACCATTGGTTACGTGGCCCTAGGCGTTTTCTATTAACGGATGACTTTCGGTCTCCATAAGCATTGGTCGGTGTTTTTGTATTCTGGTGGATAGGATATATTGGCGGTGTAGATACTCCTCATGGCTTACAGTGCAGGAGCTTGAAATATCATCATGCAGCCTGTCACACATATTCCATCTGGGTGCTTTCTTTACTGAGTATAATCGTACAAGGGCGCCCCCAGAGTAAAATATTATTTAATAATCTAGAAATCATTTGTTATAGCATCATGGTCTCGATCTATCGTCACGGTGGATGGAATAAAGGACTTTGTGTAAACTAGAGTGTTTGCTCAGGTGCACTTGGTCCACGTCCTTTTTTTCTTCATACGCGATCTTTCCGATCTTTTATTATTGCCGACTTTGGCATTCTGTTCTCATGCTTTTTTTATCTTTCATGTCACCCATCAACTGTATATGCAGACCCTCTCCAGTCCTCGATATTCTCAATAAACCTATCGAGGACCTTCTCGCATCAGTGTTTCTTGACCCTTACTTCATCATACACATACATACATCTGCCTCACATAAATAGAACTGAGCCCCCTGACTCTTATCGGATGTACTTGGCAATGGCCTGCTGCTCCTCGGGGCTTAGTCGCTCACCGATGAAGCGCTCAACGGCACCGCCATGTCGCTGGTTGGCGCTGACCATGTACTCCTTGACCCACTTGGCGACATCGAGAACCTCGGGGAAATCATCCTTGGCCAAGCCTCTACATGTGTTGAGTGCAGTAAATGACATGCCAAAACCAATGTCATCAACATCTGCCTCAGCAACAACCTCGTCACCAGCGCCAGCAGCCACAGTAGGGGGGTTGACTAGGAGGGAGAGGAGTATCCGACAGCTGTTGGCCCAGCCCTTCAGGAATTGTTGAGAGAATGCTTGAGAGTCACACAGAGTCTTGGTGAGGGAGACAACCGCGAGCTTTCGGTCAACAGGGCGAGCAAGTTTCTCTGTTTCGGCGAGGACAAAAGCAGGATAAACCTGTTTGAAGATGCCCGCTTCAACGGAATCGGACTGCTTGATGAAGTAGTCGGCTCCATATCCGGCCTCAAGGCGAGCAGATACAAGGTGGTAGAAGCGAACAAAACGGAGCTTGAATGACTCAGCAGGGGCTCCTTGAAGCTTTGTGTAGATGAGTCTGAGAATTGTACCAAAGTACTGGTCCAGAACAGCTCTGTGACGGAAAGTTAGATACCACTACTTAACAATGATCATGTGGAGACTTACGGCTCAAAGCTCTTAACAATCGAATCCAGGATGTCAAAGGCGAGTACCTCTGACTTCTTGCCGCTCAACAGCTTTTGGAAGATTCCAAGCACAGGCTCAATTTGGTTCTCTGCCTGAATAGCCTGAGAAGCCCGAGGAATAACAGCAGATAGGAGACGGGTGCATGCGGGAACGTTGCCTCGAGTCTCCCAGAGTGTGGGGTTGAGTAGAGGGCCTAGCAGAGCCTTGTAGTTGTCTGAGATAGTCTCAGATGGGCTAGATTCGAGAAGTTGTGCCAGGACCTGGAAGACGTATTGCATGAATTCTGATGACATGTTAGTAAAGATTACAAATGCAAGAGTAGTATGCGACCTACCGGTGACATCCTCGACCAAAATCTGATGGAAGGGTCCCCACAGCTTGTCGTTGAAAAGAGCAGCATTGCTAGGAGCACAGTATCGGACAAGAGCGCCGATGGCCTCGAAATGGTAGTAGTAGAAGCGAGGGTTGCTAGGGTTCTGCTTCATGACATTGGTGATGAGGATGAGATGAGTCAACACATTGTCCAGCAGAGGAGCGGCGCCGTCCTTTATGACGATCAGAATTCTCATAACACAGCGCATCAAAAATTCGTTCTCCTGCAGCTTAGCAGGACTGGACTCCTTTTCGATAAGCTTGAAAAGATGGCCAAGAAGGTCCTTGGCGACGGGCTCAATGTCAGCGCGGGGGAACATGGGATTGCCGGCATCGTCTGTGAGGAACAATACACGCTCCACTGCAATGGCAGCATAAGAGTAGACGACATAATTGTCCGAGTTTAGGTTCTGGATCAGAGGACCCAGAGCCACCTTCCACTGCTCCTTGGACAATTGACTTCGGAAAGTGTAGAGATACTTAATGGCATCCACCTTGGAGATGGGTTCGACACCTTGTGAGTTGATAAGATCCTGGGCAATGTGCTGCTCGAAGAATTCAACGACATTGACAAGAGGGTTAACAGTCTTGACACCCTGTGCAGCAGTGACAGCACCCTTGGCGGCAATGGACAGGAAAAGGTAGATGGCAGTGTCCTTGGATTTCCAATCGCTGGCGCCCTGGGACAAATAGTGGCTGATGTACTTGGACACGACTGTTGTTACAGGGGCTTCAAATCGTTCTTGGAGCTTGCGGAGGAAATCGGTAGAAGATCGACGGCGTGAGTCTGTATCGGAGCCCTCGAGATCCCTGCGAATGAATTCAATGGGCTCATCCTCGAAGAGCTCAATGTCTGACTCCCGAAGGGCCACATTCGGTAGAATGACCTTCTCGACGATCTGGGTCAAAACATCCTCGCTTTTGAAAATGTCGGAGTGCTGTGCAGAGGATGCGATAGCGGTCAGGAAATGCAGAGCCTTGCTGACAATGTTGTCGTACTTGGTCTCGGGACCGGTTGAAGACAAAAGGTTCCATGCCTTCTCAATGAAAGGCTGGCAGTATTTGGAGAAATCCTCGTCATATTTGACAGTGAAAAGCTCAAGGACCTCGCAAATATCAGCCTTGACAGTGTCGACTATGCTCGTCTCGGTGTCATCGTCGGTCTCCAATAGTGGATTTGAGTACGCGAGGTACTTGTGGAGGAGTTCGGAGATGCTACCGAGGTTCTCCTCGAAGATAGGAGGCAGGTCGTGACAAGACATATCGTGTAGGATCTTGATCTGGAGATCCAAGGCCTCGAACCAACCGTGCAGCACATCCTTCTTGTCGTTGTTCTCGGCGATCTTCTTATCGGTCGTCTAATGCGCAAAAATAATGAGCACAACGTAGTTAGAGCTCACTCGCCTGGACTTACCACGAGAAGCTGAACAAAAGCCTGGCCAAAGGTCTCGATCACATGGTTGATCTCCATATAAAGCTCGTCTGTTCGAAACAGAGGTCGCCATCTGGCAAAGATGGAGTGTGCGACCTCGAGAACACCAACGTTGACCTTGGGGTCGGTAGCGGAGAACCGGCTGACGAGTTCCTAAACCAAAGAGTGTCAATACGGGGGATAGTCGACTGTATATTATTGGTGAGAACCCACCTGCGTAAGGGTGTCCCATCGTCGCCAGAAATCAGAGTCTGCAATAACGCTAATAGCATCACCAAGCTGGGCCTGGATGTTGGCTGGTGATGAGATCATGAGGCCAATGAGACGCTCCTTGATAACTTGAACCTCATCTTGAGGCAGCTTGTAGTTGCCTTCCTCGTCCTATATGAATTCGTGATTTAGTATTTCGGACAAGGTCGGTCGATCGATCGATATATAGGTAGACGCACCACGTAGTTTGTTCGGATAAAGTTCTTGAAAGCCAGGGCAGCAGCGAGTCGGGTCTTTGATGGTAGGGTGCCAGAGCTGACAATGTTGAGAAGGCTGAGAGAGTACTGAGGCTTGGCAGCCTCTGACTTGAGGGCAGTCTCGGCTGTTGGTGATGATTGTTTATTAGCACCCAAAACCAGAACCGCGGGGCAACGAAGGAGTGGGACAGGCAAGTAAGTATGTACCTTTACGATGCTCCGTAGGATCAAGAGTTGCATCCAGGAGCTGAGCGATCTGACCAATGTCGGCCGCCATGATGAGGATGTATTTGGGGGCGAGAGTTCAAGAGGAAACGATAAAAGACGACGAGAAGAAAGGAAGAAGCGGCGGTGATGATCAAGGACAAGTTTGGAGGTTGTTATATGATGGAAGAGCTGAGAGGTTGCAGGTTCAAGTCAACAAACAAATCAGCGTGGGCGGGCTCTAATTTTTTTCTGGGCCTCCACTGGAGGGATGCTAATGGCAGTGAGGGTCCATCTTTAGCAATGGACTGTAAGCTAACCTAATCGAGTCTATCTCTTTAAGCGGCACAAGGCATCAAAGCGGTCAATACAGGGGTGTTGAACCAATCAGAGTATCAAATTATATATATACCTAGTTGCTTCATATTCTTTCTATTAGAGAAGAAGTAGACCAGTTACAGAGGGATACAGCCCTCTTGGAGATAGCTTCACCTATGCCTCTGTAACCTTCTTGTACGTGGGGTTAAGTGGGGCGAGTGACCTGTTGATGCCTTGTGCCGCTTAAAGAGATACAATTGAGCTGCATCCGATGAGCTCCAAAGCCAATTAATTACACGGGCTCGCTGTTGTAACAGGAACGTCTGGGTCGGAATAGCGCTCCCGTCAGTAATTTAGCCGTACGGTTGTCCAGCAGTGTCCGTAATTGGTAAATAGCTATTAACCATTGCCACGCAAGCAATGAAGTATCGGGAGAGTGTGAAATTAAGCAAAACAATCAACAAAGTACACGGATTGAATGGGTTCGGGATTCGTTTGCATTTATGCTGGGTAGATAGTAGACAAGCGATCGTAAAAACACTTGTTCCATATTAGAGATACTAGAGAAATTATGATTTATAATCGTAGAGAAACTATCGAATAATATCAATATAGCGTTCTAACGTTTTTAATTATATGCTCAACTAAATAAATAATAGTATAAAACACTTGGCTAAATTACTGGGAGCTTTACCTAAGTTATGGTAAGCACCTCACATTTCCTAACCCTACAGCAGCTACTCGTCACCGCCTCCTTGCATATTTAGATAATCGGCAGCGGTCTAAATTAAATATGTTTAACTGTAAAGTAATATATTTTGCCATCAATCCAGACTTGTAAGCTATCGTCATGAACCCTTCCAATACTTGGGACAGATCCATGGCTAGCAACCTTACCACCTAACCCCACGATATCGCTCGTCTTAGCGATGGATGACACATACACCCGAATAAAACCTTGTCCAGACACAACTGCAGGTACACTGTAGCTAAGAGGCAGGATGTTCTTGTCTACAGCCTCAGGGTCCTTTCATTGTCTCGGATTGGCGCGATTAACCTGCTGTACCTTGCCTCCTACAGCTTGGTGGCATGGCAGTACATAAATCCCTGGGGCTGTTCGTGTACTTCACAGAAGCAGCAGCCATTAAAAAGCCACCAAGGGGTCATTTGTTTTAGCTTACCTAACGAGAGACTGGACTTTGATTAGCTGAAACCTCAGAATGATACAGGAAGTACCCTGCATCGAGTCGGCCATTGTCGTTGTCGTTGTCTTTTAGGTAGGTGGCATGTACATACAGTATTCCCCAAGCGCAAACTTTATCATGGAACTAAATCATCGTCATCTGCCAACTTCTTCCTCTCTTTTTCGTCTCTTCACCATCATCGCTTCGCTCCGTATATACATACATACATACATACATACATACACACATCGCAACCCAGTCAATACATGATCGACCGCCTCTTGCGCTAGCTACCTAATCCGTGCTATCGTTTTGCACCTCTCCCTCGCTCGCTCGCTCTCTTCTCTTCCGCCGATCTGCCCGCTTGGTAGCCTCCCGCCCCGCCGTGTGGTGCCATACCGGATCTCCATCCACCTCCGCGCTATTGGATCCCAATTTGTCGTTATCATTAATTGCTGTCTCTTTTTCCTGGCTTTAACTTCAACGACACACCTCCTCGCCCACGCTTTCGACGTCATATACGACCTCTGTCTCCTGATCATTTAATGAACACGACTTATTCCGTATATATCCACCGCATCCTCTCGCAGAGGCCCAGGTAGCACATGTTTCGCCGGTGAGACTCGCTTGCACCGTCTGCCCATATTGTACTTGCACCTACCTACCTACACACACACACTGCATCCGAGACGCCGTTCTATCTGTCGCACTCGCACCCACGATATAAGACAATCCACTTGCTTGTCTTGTCTAACCGTACCGTCGAGCCTCTGAACCCGTTCGATATCTTGTGTTCCCGTCACCTTGCCGTCGATATTATTCATCTCTCATATTCCCGCTGCATACCTACATATCGATCGACCTACTCTGCCTTACCGATGACGAAGCTTCCAGTGCACAGGCACCAGTACCTTTGCTAACATGCTGCGCCGTTTAGCCTCACTCAGTCACCAAGACCCTAACGAGACTTCACACGAGCACATGTCACCGCAGCCAGGAGATGGTCCATCATCGCCAGATACGTCCCGTCAGGGTGGCCTTGCCCATGTCCTGCGAGGTCTGACTAGCTCCAAGCTCTCTAAATCGTCGCCATCTATAGCATCCCCTTCGTCAACCAACGCCCAGCCGACCGCTGAGTTTGTCCATGCTCCAGTTCCGCCCGTTTCTGCAACCACACCTCATGGGCTGCCTCATAGCTATATGGAATCCTTTGAGCTTCTCAAAAATGGCTCCCCCAACGATCGCATTGCTGCCGCCAACTCAATAAAACACGCAATCGCCGAGTATCCTCTGAATCCTGTTTTGGATGTTTGGTATGCTGCAAAAGATCTGATCGATCCCGCAAAGCCCATTGCAACACGAACGGCCGGCTGGGAGCTCTTGACAGAGTGTGTAAAGCACGAATCCTCGTCTGATCTCGAACGCCAAGAATATTTCACGACTTTGTCAGCTCCTGCAAATCCGGAAGATTTTCACTTACAGTTGATTGCTCTCGTGAATCTCACCCGGCGGGGCCGAATTTTGACAGGCTTTGATTATGAGCTTCTCCCTCTTTTGACTAATTGGCTATGGGAAGCGTACAACTCGGTGCGTGCAGCGAGAAGGAGGGCATCCAGGAGTTCAAAGGGCGCTTCTCGAAACCGCGTTGTGGCTTCTGGTGAAGAGAAGAACATCGCCCAGGTATTCAGTTTTCTTGTCGACGTCATCAAGTTCAGCTTCAACAATGCAGACGAATCCGCCGTGATAGGACTGATTGAACGGCTACTGGCAATTTGCATGAGCACGAGCGTGGAAGAAGACCTTAGATCGAGCATAGCTGTCATGGATGCAATTGTGACATTTGGGTCTATCCCGGAAGACAAGCTCAAGGGATGCGTTCAAGTGCTCATTTCCATCTACTGTATGGTGGGGAGCCTCCAAAAAGATTCGTGGAACACGCTCTCAAACCTATTCAAAAGCCACAACGGACAAGCAACTATTCGTATTTTATTGGACACTCTACGGAACAACCCTACCGACAGGGCCAAGGAGAAGGATGTCAACCGAGAGATACGTGGAGCCGTAACCGTACTGCAGAAGGTTCTATCCAAGAGCCCCGAGAATGGTTATCCAGGTGTCCCTTTCGCGTTGCTGGCTGATGGTCTAGTCACAATTGCAAAGACTGCCACGACGGCCAAGAATTTGACTGCCATTCTTCAGCTTCTCAACGCTCTGTTCAATGACGGCGACGACCATATGCATCGTTTGATAATTGACGAGGACTGGTCAGTGATACTCGAGGCTGCCGCGATATGTTACAAACGAGCGATTCCTGGATCAAATAACCCCGACGGCTTTCGTAGCCCTACCAGAGATGATAAGCCTGAGGAGGGACTTGGCCGGGAACTTATCATCCTCATCAAGCGGCTTCATGTGCTGATGGATCAGAAGTCGGATCTGTTTGTCCCTCGGGCAACCGTTGTTTCTTTTCTTACCGAAGTCCACCAATTCCTTCCTGACGAAACTGCATCCGCGGTTTTGAACTACTTTCAACAGTTCAGATGTTGCTCCCCCTCGGATCTCCAGTGGGAGGAAAATCTGGCTTTAGTTCTGAAGGGATTCTTTGGCAACAGAGAACGGTCATCAGAGATCAGGCTTCGAGCTTTGGAAACGATCATGGACGCTTACGAAGTCGTGGATCTGGTGGGCGATGATCCTGAAGAAAGCTTTATCCCTCAGTTGGCCAAAAGCATTCTTCAAGATGTTTCCGAAGAGACAGACGTACTGGTCCTTGAGGGGATCATGTCACTCATGGTTTCAGTTGTAGTATCTTGCGACATGGAACTATTTGAGTACATTGTTGATGCTCTGCGTGGTATTGTGATTGGCGATCGGCTCAAGTCACCCATTCCATCGTCAGCATCCCCCACCCCATTCACTCAAGCACCTTCCAACGAGCATCTGCCGCAAGAACAATCACCCTCAAACGTGGTCGCCAAAGGCTATGTCAGGATGTTTGTGCAAACTATGGAATACGACAGTGAGAAGTCTTTGAGGCTCTACCATGCGTTGATCAACATCGTCAAATCGAACCATTGTGAGATCGATGCTCGGTTGACCGCTATGAAGCTCTTGTTTAGGTTGCGTGCCGATTGGGCGAACCGAATTTTCATCACAAAGACACTGGAGACTAACTTTGTTGCTGCATCTTTGTGCCGAACCCCTGAGACATACGCGAAGAAGCAAGCCGAAGAGGCCGCACAATCGATACGCTTGTTGAGAAATGAGCACAGTGGATCCTCTAGGCCTGCTCGCGGCATTTCATTTAGTCAAGGACAAAGCCACGAAAAGGGGATGCCGATTCGGTCTGCAAGCGTAGCTGCTGGGAGTGGCCTACTGGGAAATACTGGTAGTACAGCTCGTTATAATCAGCTTTGGAGCCTTCCGGATCCTGAGGCTCTGCCCGAGTCCGTCACGGGCGTTTTCAGTCCAGTTTTGGTTTCCCATAGCCCCGATTCCGAAGAACATGAGGAGAAGGAAGAAACCGAAATACCAGAAGCCAATATTGAGGTCTGCGCCCTCGATATCGATACTTGGCTTGAGGCTGTTCTTGGCCTGTTGCACGGTTGCGACTGGGAGGTGTACAGTTTTGCACTAGTCCATCTCCCATCACAACTCAGCAACCATGCCATTTTCCGAAATGCCATTCCCCAGATTCAGGAGCTTCGAAGACTGATCTGTGAGCAAATCCGGACGAATTCCTTCCAAGAGCCACCAAACGCATCAGGTTTGAGGCGAGCTGATGTGGCGATTTGTCTTTTCCACAGCTTGACCATGATCCTTAGTTATCATGATCACTTCCAAAAGGGAGATGAGGACGAGATTGTCAAAACCTTTGTGCACGGTATCGCCACTTGGGAACGAAGTGCGAAGTGCTGCATCCATGCCTTGTCCATATGCTGCCATGAATTGCCACTTTCAACTAGCAAATCCCTGGTTCAGTTACTGACCAAGATGTCTACCATCATCACACAACCGCATGTCTCTATCCATATCCTCGAGTTTCTGGCTTGTCTCAGTCGTCTGCACAATGTGTATGTCAACTTCAGAGAAGAGGAGTACAAGATCGTGTTTGGGATATGCATTCGGTATCTACAGTCGGTCAGAGACAAGAAAGCTTCCAACAGGAATAGCCATGCTAGCGAACCGTCTACCCCGGCTACTGCAGCCGCCAATGTTTCGGATGTGATGCATCCAAGCGCATCGGATGATTTACCGCAGTATGTGTATGCGCTGGCCTACCATGTGATCCTCTTTTGGTTCCTTGCACTGAAGATGCCTGACCGCGCCAGCTTGGTTGGGTGGCTTGTCAGAAACATATACAATGAGATCGAAGACGCCCACACAGATAACGAACAGGCACTCACCTCAATCGATTTCATGCAAAGGTACACATACGCCGATGTGGAAGAATCGTCTCAAGACCCCCTCTTTACGTCAGATCGATTTGGAGAGATCATAAAGAAGAGATGGTTAGTTGGATACAGTATCGTCACCGTGAATCAGGCCACGACCACTGGCTGGGCTCAGATTGTCAAGAGACAACCTTCGGGCACCTCAGCCTTCACGATTCGAGAGACGTTTGATCCACCACCTCCTCATCAAACCCCCAACTATGTCGATATCAGCAGGGAGGGATCGGTCTCGACTAATACTATCCTACCCAGCCACATTATGGTACAGCTCATGTCGTCCATTCCCCAGGGTCACGATCTGGCGCGACCTATCCCGCTTCCCGAAGATGATGCTATTGAAAGAGCTATCCGGGTTTTTGACCGGAGCTCTACTGTTGATGGACACAAGGTCGGCGTCATCTACATTGGAGAGGGGCAGACGGACGAAGTTGAGATTCTCGGCAATGTGTCTGGCAGCAGTGATTACATGGAGTTCCTCAACAATCTTGGTACATTAACCAAGCTCAAGGGGGCGACATTCAACACTCATGGACTTGATCGCGAATTTGATTCAGATGGCCAGTACACCTTTTGCTGGCGGGACCGTGTTACAGAAATCGTGTTTCACGTAACGACACAGATGCCTACGAACCTGGACCACGACCCACGATGTACCATGAAGAAACGCCACATTGGTAATGATTTTGTTAATATCGTCTTTAATGATTCGGGTCTGCCTTTCAAGTTTGATACCTTCCCGGGCGACTTCAATTTTGTCCACATTGTCATCACACCGGCGTCAAGAGCTTCGTTCATTGCTGCTAGAGACACATCAAAACACAGCCAACCCTTTTATCGTGTTCAGGTCCTGAGCAAGCCAGGTTTTCCCGAGATCTCGCCTGCCTCGGAGATGAAGATTGTGTCACTGAAGGCCCTACCGGGTCTGATCCGTTTACTAGCACTCAATGCTTCAGTCTTCTCTCACGTTTGGGCCAACCGCGAGGGCGGTGAACATGTTAGCTCATGGAGAAGTCGTCTACGGGCCATCAAGAGACTACGAGAAAAATATACACCGTCTAAATCGGGACAAGTAACGCCCTCGGCCTCACAGAACTCCTCTCTTGGAGGTGTGACCCCGTTGCACCAGCAGCAGCAGCAACAGCTTTTGCCGCAGGGAGATACGCCGTCTTCACGACCAGCGAGCACCGTTCGCGATAGCTTTACAAGCCTCCGTCGCACAAGCGTGGCCACATTTTTCACAAGCACAAGCGAGCAAACATCGCATCGGTCCTCGATACTATCATCGTCTACCACAACCAATGATACTGAGCTTGGGACATTTCAAGGACAAGATTCGCACACCGACACTGTCGATTTTTCCAAATGGGCTTGAACATTATGATATTGAATGGGATGTGGGAAAAGCAAGGAAAGGAGTTGTATTATGAAAATCATTATGTTGTTAAAAAAGGGTGTGGGAGGCGTCTGTCTACGTACGTAAGGGTGTCATGAGGGAGGGGGGTACAAAAAGTTTGTCTTGTTTGTCTTGGGTCTAAACTTGATGCTTGTCTACTATATTCTTGTTTCAAGTCTGGTTTCTTTCTTGGTCCATTTCTGCTTACGCTTTGCTTTGATATACCCTTGAGCTGTATGTATGTATCCTGCTCGAAGTAGAACATGATTAGATTGCGACAAGACACCTCACATATCATGGTTGTCTCCGCATTACCTATTTGATCGCACTCGCACAATACGATGGTTGATTATTATCTAAGACGTTTTTGGAAGCCTACATATACGTATGCTTACGAATCCATGTCTCTAGCTCATCCGACTTGATCAGCTGGTGCATAATATGCCGTTTCCATGCTGCTTTGCCTGCCCGCGTAGGCTGCTGCGCGGTTGGGAAGATGCTGTGTAACTTTGCAATGCTCAGCCTGCTTGGCCCGCATATATAGAGCTCCTGGGTCTGTTTTTGTTTGGTCCGTTTAGATCCCATCACTGCCTGCCGCAATCCGCCTGCTTGCAGGACAGTTTCAGGGTGGCTGGGTTAACCCAATAGGTCCATGATGGAAGGGCTTATTGATAAGCCAGCAAAAGTCACAGTTACACGAGTGCGACACAAGCTACCTACATATGCAGATGAAGTATCATCCAGGCCCAGTGTCCGTTTTGGGTGAAGAGGACCATTGCAATTAGATGGCACACGATTATGGTAACACAGAACTCATCGACTAAGAACCAATGGAAATCAAGAGCATGCTTGCATCGACGGGTGGCAATCTTACATTGAACGTGTGGGATAATCAATCACACTCGGCTGGTTTGACATCGCACCTCAGGTTTTTTGAAGTTGGATGGCCGAGTCTCGGAGCCTATGTATGTATGTGCATGAAGTCGATATGGACCTTTCGCCGCATGTCAGCAACTAATGCATGCGCATGATTCAAAATGCCCGACATATGTGCGACATAAACTCAGTGAATGAACTAACATGACACGTGTTGGGTCAACAATAATGCAAATATGGACATATGAGTAGTTGCTTATAGAGAGAGTATTCGTAGTTTCATTTCAAAACTGGAACCGTACCTTATGATATGACATCAAAGCCAGCATCGTCCAGTTCCCTAAATTGCACATATTTGCTAAGCACCCATCTTGGTGATGTGGATGGGTGACACAGAAGGAAGATATAAGACCGAGACGTTGTGCAAATCAAGGGACGACAAACAGGGTAGCCAAGATAGAGTCGTGAGAAATGTCGCCTGCGAAGCCATAATTGAGAGTCCGAGTCTTGAATTTATCCTGACGAGCCATCTTTCTTTCCCCCCGAGTTGTCTTTGAGGTGCCTGTCGATCGTGCTTTACCGTGTAGTGTAGCTGCATAATGGACGCTTGTGCTTAGACCTTTCGCCAAAGCTCCTTGTATTCTGCCCACCTAGAAAATCCTGCAAAATCCAAAGTCAGTCAGTTGCAACAGCGAGAAGCTCAAGTCTTGTGCCTTACCTAGATTCTGCAGCGCATTTTCATCCGATTTGCTGCCATCAACAAACATCCCCGCCATTCCTCTCTCGTTCAAGGTCTGTCGGCAAGCCAGAAGCAATCTGGTTACCACTGACTCACGACGATTAACCATGTCAGGGTCGTCATCTAACCAACAGTCAGTATGAATCATATCGTATGTAGCTGGTAACTCGCCTTTGATGCAGATGCATGAAACCCCTCCAATATTTTGTCCGATCACGGCTGGCCATGGAATATCCTCACCACAAGGGCTCCCATCGTTTGGGAAATATATAATGGCCGCTGCGACCAGGGTTTCTCCTTCGAGTCCAACGACAATGTCCTCCATGAAACGACTATCTATCGTCATGGCGTATTTGTCGTACCACCCAAATCCATATCTCTTTTGGGATTCCTTGTCTGCCATGGCTCTGACCTGCTCGGAATCATATATCTGGCATGGTCTAAAGGTCAAGCCAGCAGACGCCAGATCAGGGACTGGCTTATCCGCGAATCTCAGGATCCAGTCCAGCACTTGTCGCCCATTCCCAGGCGTGGATTCGTTCAGGTTCCAACCTCGTCTTTCGAACCACTCCGAATCAGTTACAGGAACTGGAACTGGCAGACCGTAAAGTAATCTTGGGAATGTGCTACCAAGTTGAATGAGGTTGACCCCTCGAATCTTGTTCAGTCTACTTACGACTTCGTCGTGAAGTAATCTTCCGATGCCTTGGCCCCGAAACTCCTTGTGAACGATGATTGCGGCCACTGACCCAATCAGTCGCTCAGCACTACTATCCGTAAATGTTTTGTATGCCGCACAAAACCCAACAGCCTTCCCATTCTGAGGTTCCCGAATGAGGTAATGCATGTCCAAGCCATCACGTTTCAATAGGGAACCAAGAGTTGAGCGATCCAGGTGAAATTTGGAAGGCAAAGTTGCCTCCCATAAGGCGTGTATATCTGGTAGGTCTTTGTCGTAGTCCCATTTTACCAGTGACCAGTTCGGCTTGGGGGGAGGGTCGTTAATGGTTATGGCTGACTGGGGGGTAGCTGCTGTTGGTCGTTCACTCGTCAAAAGAACGGCGACGGCTCGCAAGTCCTCTGCGGAGTATCCAGGACACTGTAGGATAGTTGGAAACTTGGACTCGCGAGCCGCACTTTCAGAGACTTCACAGCAGGCCACAATGGCTATATGTCGTTCCTCACACACTTCCTGAGCAACATCTGCGAATTCAAGTTGAAGAGCACCCTCCTCTGACGAGAAGCCGGTCAGAACAAAGACAACAACCCGTGCTCTCTTGATGAATGCCACATGAGTGCCCGTGATGCCTCGCTCTTTGGTATAGGGAACGTGTCGAGTCCAGGGCCATGTTTGCTCAAGTGCTTTACCGAGAGGCTCAAAAGGATCTCTTGCGTTAGCAGGATTTGCGTCTAAAGGGATAGCAGCAGGTGTTAACAATAAGACTATATCCTCATCGTCAAGGTTCCTCTGGAGAGGAATCAAATCTTGATGGTCCCATAGCAAAGTGGCCGATGAGCTCTGGGTTTGTGAGCCTGACATTATTTGCAACTGTGTATAATATCAAGACTGTTGATAACTGTTGTATGGCCGATTTGAGCTGTCAATCAAGTTACTTGTCTCGGTTACGTGTGTGGTCTCCACAGACACCCAACCTCCTTGGGCATAAATCAGCTTCTAGAGAGTATTAACAGACGATGGTAAGCGGGGAGGAAAGGAGCGGCGTGACCGATTGTTGACAGACAGAGGCAACCATGAAGGTGGGATTGAAACGAGGAATTGGTCACTGAACAAACTAAACACTTGTAGCTCGAGGCAGAATTGGCAGGCAAGAAACTAAAATGATAAGAGAAAGAATCTTGTCATTCATCTGAATCTGGACCAGCAAGAAATAAGCAATTCAGTGATCTATACGGAGTAATATGTGGGTTTTGTGACAACGAAGGCCTTAGGGCGTCTGTTGGGGGTCCTGTCCTGCGACAATCGGGCTACCATCCAGACTGCTGGGACTGGAAGGAGGGATTAATATGGAAATGATGTGGGGTTAGTCGGGACGAAGGCTGCGACCTCAATTGGTACATACTCTATGATGTATCGGCAGCAATCAGCCGCCTCGAAGCGCCAGGGCTACACAGAAACTCCCCAGTTGCCTGCCAGGATGTTACCTGACCAAAACACCGGCCAAGGCCAAGCAAGATCGGTTGGAGGTCGAGGTCGAGGTCGTGGCGGAGAGGACATGTCATTCATGTGGACGATTCCTCAATGTTGACGAAATGGGATTGCCGAAGGCGAATTGAGGATCCATTATGACGGTGAAAGCGGGTTTGAAGTGCGCCTGCGAGAGGTTGTCGTGTCGGATAGGAACACGAAGATGGATGCCCATCGGCAGAACCGGGGAGCTATTCGCAGTGCAGAAGCAATCAATCAATGATGGCGCAGCGGTGTTAGACCCGTTTGCCATGACTCACGGCAACGAGTTTGAGATGGGAAGGGAGGCTTGGGTGAAGCAAGATCGTACAGGAAGTAAGTCTCAAGATTGCTTGCGTGTCAGCCTTTGGTATACGAGGACTTGACGCAGCCATTCCAACGGGGCCCTTGCTTAGAGAAACAGGACACGATAGGTGTGCCAACAGCAGAATGTATTGGTCAAAATCCGCACGCTGGCGTGTTGGGGACATTCCTGATCGACATGTTTGGTCCATCGACTTGATCGGGGAATAACGAGATCATGATCATATGCGGGTAGTTGGCGTCAAGGTCAGAGCGGTCGCTTGACCGCCGTGGCGACCGACTATGGAGGTGGTGTTTTTGGTGTCAGCCATGGCTCTCGCTGGCCTATCGACAGCAGCAAGCAGAGAATGGAGACAAGAACAATGCCGTGGTGGTCATCGCATCAACATAAGAGAAAAGATGAGAGAAGATGAGAGAAGATGAGAGGGTAAAGTCAGGAAGCGAGAGATGAGAAAGTCATTTCTCGTACCTGCCTACCTACCTAATGCTTTCATCGCCTAGGTAGGTACGGATTATTTACAGTGAGATCGGAAGGTCTACAGCGGCCTATGCTTTGGCAGGTGTGTCACTCTAGGTTACGGTAGGAACGGCCCGTCACCAGTTTACGGGCGCGGATAAGCTTCTAAAATCAACCGTGCTATGCAGAGTAAAACTCAATTTACCATCCATGGTTGCCCAATGTCTCAAAGTTGATATTATTGATGCCGCGGCACGGCAGAGTGAGTGGCCGCTGGAAGTCCACGTTGTGTGCTCATAGCAACGTACCCTGGTCTAAGTCTATGAAAATACATGTAAAAAGAAACTTGTTATAAGGAGCATTAGAAAAAGTGAATTAAGTGATTGTGCGGGTATTATGTGATATTACAGCGAATTTATTACTAGACTCTACCTTGCAATATACGAATTCTTGAATCATGCTACCATTTGGCTGCCTTAGGAAGAGCTGTGTAAACTTGCCACCCTACCAGACATGACGCTTGAAGTCGATATAATGACACCAGATACAAGTGTATGTATCTATAGTATGTATCTATATTGGAGATGAAATACTGGAAGCTAGTGGCGGCGTTATTCAAAATAGAGGTTAAATTAAGCTTCTTTGTCTCCAATTGTCCAACGTCCCACGGCCGGCCTTCACAATGTATCCAGCATCTGTTGACTCAAAGCATGTAGAAGTGTACTAATAAACCAAGTATAAGTAACCATATAATACTCACTATCCATTATTATATAAGCTCTCTATATGACCATTATGTTATCATCATTTAATCATGATCCACGGCCTACAATAAACCGGCCGAACTCAAGACTTGGGCCCCACTCCGGACGGGCCCCACTTCAACACCCCGAAAACGCGTCTCCTTCACCGACGCGTCTTCCGTTCTCCGGAGTGTAGTGTCCCACTCATTCACCTTAACCCAAACCCGGCTCCGGAGCACATGTGCCCCAAGAAGACGAGGGCCTTTTCCTAGCATATGGAAACAGATACAGATCCCGCCTCGGCGGGTCATGAAGAGATCCGTCTTCTCGTGACCGATGTTATTGAAGGTGAGTTTGTCATGACAAGATAAAGAAAGCCTCGACTTAGACTCTACCTAGCATCTAAAATACCCGCCAAATCACGCGCGACCAATATCAAACCTACTATTGCCAACCTCACATCTCTCTCTTATGAATGGGGTCTTTTGCCCGAGACCCTTGATGATCTCATCAATCTTGTCACAACCCCAAATCACCTTGACCAAGCAAGTCAAGCTGCCATCATCAGAAACCTCTATCCCGCGGAACCTGTGTCTCGAGAATCTACTCTCCGGGTCGTCTCCTGCCTTGGCCATGGAACACTCAAGCCATCTCTTACTCTTCAGGCGACTCTTCTCAAGTGGCTCATTACAGTATACCACACTTTAGAATCACCACAGGTGCTCTCTCAAGCGTATCCTATTCTTTTCAACCTCCTCGACACTGCGGCCACTCGGTAAGAAACCTTGTATTGTAAAAAAGAGTCAACTAACCACCCTTAGGCCTAATTTAAGCCATCTCCTTGCTCTCATCACACGGCGCAAACATGTCCGACCTTTCCGAATCCAAGCTTTGTCAGTTGGAAGCCTCTAAATCTTTGTCCATCTACTCACATAACACAGACTTAATCTTTCGAGGCAAACTGGGAACGATCCTTTCTTGATGGGGCTTCTCAGAGTTTTCAAAGATTATTACCCCGAGGTTATTGTTGGAGAAGCAGTTCGCGGCAAAGCATCTTCTTTCAAGGTATGTTCTTCCAAACTGACCATGTATCACCTTTGCTGATTTTGTATTAGCATCCCGATCCGCAATGGCGAGAAAGGCTGGACGAGATTCAAGAGGCGCACATTCAACAAACCCAAGAAGGTACATCACGACCTCGAGATGGCTTCAAGGTCCATCGTCCCATTGGTCGTAGCGCCAGAAATAAGACCATTCCCCTAGTTCACACATCTCATGTAAAAGAGGTTCGTCAATACCAACATTCTAGCACGAGCGACACTAATCATGATAGGATGCGGTCACACTAGAGGAGATCGAGAATGCCACCGGCTTCGTCAAGAATCTCGACAAGCTCGAACTTCCTAATCAGCTCGTTGCTGTTCTAGCAGACCCTTTGCTGCAAAAGCTTATGCTTCTCAGACCCAGCACCGAGTCTGAACAGAGAATAGCAAACTGGCTCAATGGGGTTTTACAGGATGTCCACGATGGAGATACAGATGAAAACACATTCTTTGACATGTTAGATATTCTACGAGACTATGTTGTGTCTACAAAAGTATGTTCTTCACAGAGTTCCTCGAAATATCGCTAACCAGCGTAGAATCTCCCTTCTCTCTTGCTCGACTTCTTTACACGCTTTCTTCCAATTTGGGATGGCTCTGGACGTCGCGACTCTATGTTTGAGATCTTGTCCTACTCTCCATTGCTGGACTTTCAAGGTCAGTTGAACTTGCTTCTGAACGCTTCATGGCTAACAGTCACCAGAACTATACCAACACGTTTTCCAACCCCTTGAAGCCGCAACACTCGATAACACCCCGGAATCACAACTAGCCCTCCTCGCTCTGTACAAAAACCTTCTTCATCACTGGACAGTCGTCCTAGAATCCAGCGACTCTGTACCAGATCACGCCAGCGATGCTGTCACAGCCTTGGTCCGGCACGTCAACCCTCTAGCCCTCACTATCGCCCAGACTTCCACATCTGTCTCATCTCACTCTGCCATCCTCGACTTTTACGAGCAAAACTCCCGGCTAGTCAGCCACGAAACCCTCAAGCACTACATTTGCATTGAGCTGCCCCCCGCATTCCTCATCTACATACTCTTCTTCAGCAGTTCTGCCGCGACTGTGTCACGTACCTGTGCCATCCTAGCCTCGTATAAGAAGGGGTTTGAGATGGCTATGCTCAATAAGCCACCCCGCGAGAAGAGCAACCGCATTAACTCGGCTTCATATGATAGAATCTTCGTCAGTTTGTTCAACGGCTTCCTCATGGATATGTGCAATTGCTTCTGGCGCGGCCGGGCGTTTACCGACAGCGATCTCAACGCAAACGGCTGTATGATCCCGCGGAGTCTCGTTCCCATTCTGTCGTCATACGTGACTTCTGTGGACAAGGAGCATACTCTAGTATCTCTCTTCTCATTGTCATACTCGCCACTTCTGTGTCTACAGAGTGCGCGGTGTATCCAGAGTCTGGAGAATGCAGAGACTGACCACGATACATCTTTACGTATCAGACATAAAGGGCCACCGACACAGAGTAGCCTTGGACAATTGGCAAGTTCTGGAGGTTTGCGTATCTCGTGGCAGGACTATAGAATCAAGGTGCTAGAGACACTGACTGCCAAAGAACTCGGGGGCATCACGGACCTCTTGAAGAACACAATGACAGTTCTGAGGAAACAGATAGACGGCGAGGGAAGCTCGAGGCCAACTACGGCGCAGTCATTTTAATGTTTGATGACAAGATGAATATATTATCCTTTGTGTATTGATGTAGTATGTTGAGACTTCCGCCGTAGAATACAGGTGATGATTATTTCCCGTCAAGTTGAAGGCCATGCATGAGTGACAAATATCACCTCCCTATTATCCTGCCGCTTTCACAATCCAGCTTCTTTGGCCCCGGCCGGCCACGAGAGTGGCACTCAACTGCATTTTTCAGCCTGTGATAGCGGTGACGGCCCACGATGTCAAGCCGATAGATACACGACCTCGTCTTCGAGACTCGTATGAATGAACCTAAGATATTATAACTTTTAGTGCTAATATTAGATTCTAATTCCTATCTTAGCCAACTGGCAGCCTAAACCCAGCTAAAAAGGACCAGTTAATACAGTACTTGGGTAGCATCCCCTAAAACCAGGTAAAAAGGACCAGTTAATACGGTACTTAGGTTCCATCCCCTAAACTCCCTCAACTCTTAGGATGATGATATCGGCCGTGAATCACTGACCCTCTGCTTCGCCATAACTATAAATACCGCCCTCTTTCTCTCCCTCTTTTCCTTTTTCAACTCTTCATCCTTCAACAATCATGGGAGATGAACGCCCCAAGAAGCGTCGTCGCAAGGTACAAAACTCCGACGACAGCGATCCCAAGATCGAAGCACCTCTCCTCAAAGACTTCACCAAGCCCTATGGTATTCCCAGGAGCCAGTTCGCCTGGGGTCCACGCCCGGAATCTCCTGATGAAGAATCGTTTGACGAGAACGAGACCGCACCTCCTCCAAGTGTCCCAAGTGCTTATTTCCAGTACCCAGGTTCAAGTCGAAGCAAAAAGCGTACCGCACGGCAAAGGAACACCAGCCCTTCTAACCGTGGTCGCGACAACGCCCAGCGTCGTCGTTCTCCTTCACCTTCTTCATCCCCCGAGCCTCGACCTAGGCCCCCAATCTGGATCAGGATCAAGAGACAGCGCAACTTCATGGATCTTCCCGCCGAAGTTCGGGAGGAAATTTATCGCGGTCTTCTCGTCTCCCATAAGCCTATTCCGGTCTACAATGGCTGGAGGCGTGTGTTTCAGCGCGAAAAGCCAGGACTTGAAACTAGCATCCTCCGGGCGAGCAAGACGATTTTTGTCGAAGCGAGACGTGTGCTCTATGGCGAAAACACCTTTCTGTATCGCCTTCGAGATGCGCTAACTCAATCACATGTGATGGTCGACATTCGAGCACTTGTCAACGACGACGCCTACGTCCCTGACCCTAGTGTCAGAGACTTGGAAGATGATGTCGACGGAGACGTTCATCCCCTTGCGGAGCCCGTTCATGAACCCGGGACCATCGACATTGTCAAGTACGCCAAATACTTTCGCTACATCACCGTCCAGGCCGACCACAACCGCTACTCGGCCCACACGAGGGAATTCATGACTGATGCCATCAAGGTGTTTACTCGAGCCCCTGGAGAAACCAACATTCATACGCTGAATATCGTCATCAGCCCCCAGCTCACAGGGAGCAAGATCACCTTCGTCGATTTCTTCGAGCCAGCCTCGGAGTTAATGGCCGCACTCAAGTCTCTATCATGCGAGGTTATCCGCGTCAGCATCTACCACAAGTACCTTGACAATTGTATTGGTGCCTCCTGGACTCGACTAACACTTCGTGCTCATCATTTGCGATTCCAGAGACAGCTTGCGTTGCAGGCACGCGAGGAGGAGAACGCCAAGACGAATGTCGCCGACGATGAAAGGGTCAAGCGCAAGGGCGTCAGGAGCAGTGATCTTTTCAAAACAGACATCAAGATGCAAAGATTCCGCGCCCACCAACTTCACGTGATCAACGAAAAGATGGCGAGACTCAAGATCTTCGTTCTCAATGCTTGCAAAACGTATTTGCAGGACGAGCAGAATGATCCCGACCTGCTGGAGGAGATCGATGGATATGACGATTGGGATGTCGACGAAGAGGATGATTTGGAAGAGGGTGAGGAGGACCATGATCAGGATCAGGATCAGGAGTTCGAGTTCGAGGAGCCGAGTGATGACAACGACTCGGACTATGAGGTCTAAGGCAACTTTTTTTTTTTTGGAGGGGTAGGGGATTTGAAAGGAGCGTTCACGAAAAGGGGAATCAAAGAGCCATGATGAATCGAACGCTCATGAAAGGGTTGGTCGAATGTGTGATCAATATATTTGCTCAGATAGCTAACTTAGCTCGCGTAATCAACTATGATTCGGGGTATTTCATCACCTATGTATTTTGTATACCTTGAAACTCCATTGTATCATCGCTCTTATGTTGCAGAAATCTTGACCCTCTCCACCTCTAGTGTTTCTATATCGACCAACACTAACTCCTTTGATTCCGAAAAGGCCGGGACTGTGATAAGTCTTACTGACTGACCCTCGGGGCCGTGGACAACCTTGGTTGAGAAATGCGGCTGATTGCCAACAAAGTAAAGGTGAGGACAAGTCTGCATAACGAAAGGATCATCCTCCTGGAATGGGTAACTCCCTAGACATAATGTCAGTAACAGAAGGGTGGTTGGGAGGCGTGTACTTACAAAGCGTGTCGGGCGCTGTAGGGGCACAGCATCGCCATCGGCACATGGCCTCCATCATGCCAAGACGATCATCACTACCAACATACTTGAAGATGTCGTCGACATTTTGGCCACCGGTACCCAAGACCCGCCATCCTTCAAGCTCAGCTTCCCAGGGGTTCGTAACAGTGTCAAACCAGCCCGGTTGGGTCGCTGGAGCAGCTGGGTCCTGCGCGTAAGCCCGAGCTGAAGGGAACATGGCAGGATGTACAGGTTGTTGCGGATAACTTGCGTTCGCGGGATCCTGAGCGCCAGGGAGCATTGTGATGGGAATAGACGGAAGCAACTCGGCGACAAAAGCATCAAAGAGTTGAGAGGGGACTGGGTTGTAGGCGCTGGCGTCGTAACCGTACTTCTTATGGGCCTTCTTCTCTGGCTGTGCTTCATCTGCAGCCGCAGGTTTTCGCTCTGTTGTTGAGATAGAGTTTCCGGCGATGATAAGACGGCTAATGTGAGAGACGTCGACCTGGTTCGAAGGGCCCAAGGCCTCACCGAGCAGATACTCGAGGAGCAGGTCAAGCTCAAGAGCATAGGAAGCATCGGTACCTGAGAAAGACAAACCAGACACAATGGCAATCTTGTTGTTACGCTTCTTTGTTTCGGAAGCATCAGTCATGTCCTCATCTTCACCCTTCACCTTGTCGGGTTTCGAAAGAGTCCAACGGTCAGGCTGAGGAGGAAGATCAGGGAATTTAATGTCGATAATTTCCAGCTCGCCATTGGAGTTTTCGGTCCCCATAACACCGATAATACATCCAGTTACCAGGGTTACTGTTTTGAGCAGATCACCAACCAGCCTGATGCGACCTGACTCGTCCTCCAGCATGACCTGGTCGTCGTCGGAGAAGTACTTGGGAGTTGAGATAGGGGCCGAGATCCAGCGCTATAGGCACAAGGTTAGCATTCCGTTATATTCAATCAAAGATGATCTGCCATACGTCCTTGGACACGTCCTCCAGAATATTTGGCTTCAGGGGCATCTCCATGTATACGGTACCAGTGACCCAGCAAAGCTCTCCCTGGCGGACATCGAGCACTCGCTCAACCCTTTGGGCCTTCTCATCGCCGATAGCTGTACCATTCCAGGCTTCGGCGGCTACTTTATCAACGGCCGGTTTGATCTTGGTGAGGCGCAAAAAGTACATGTCGCCATATTGCTGTTTGTAGGATCGTTGCTTGTCGAGGGCGAAGGATTGCAGGGGCTTGTAGGTAGTGGTACTTCGAAAGGGAACTTCATGGGCAGCTTCACTGTGAGAGATCGAGTTAGCCTTTTTCGTTTGTATACATGGACGATACGGCTTACGATGGCTTCTGGAGGAGACTACCGTCGACCTCTTCAAGGGTCACCATTTTGAGCGGCCCCAGATAGAGGGTCGAAAATATGGAGGATATAACTTGGCCAGGTCTCGTATGGTTTTGATATCAAGATGTTGTTAATCTCTATCGTGGCGGTGCAATTGACTCGACTGGTCGTTAAGTTAAAGCTGAAGCTTTTGTCCGTTGAAGGAAAACGCGTGAAAGAAGCTTGGTCCACGTTTAGACGCGAGTTGGCGTAAAGTAGCTGGGCAACGGATAAGGGACCGATAGTGCCACTTGGGGAATGACGTGCTGCATCTCAGGCGGTGAATTCGCTAAAGCACAACGGACCTCAGCGGACCTCAGTTATGGCGGGGTTCTTGAAGGGCCGAATCTCATGTTCATCGAACCCCGCCTATCACCAGCTGAGCAAACGGATTGATCTATGAGAAAATCTCTGACGCCTTTGTCATGATACATATGCACCAGCTGATTCTATAAGCTACATAACTCACAAATCCATAGAATCTACGTTTCTTCTTCTTTTTCTTTTCTCGTACTGTACTCTCAATCTCTCTCTCAACTTAGATCATATTCGTCTTCTTGTTGAATCTGCTTCTAAGCGTCATCACTTCCTATACTCACTCATCATGACTCCTCCCAAGCCCCCTCGTGTTGAGGTCAAGAAGCTCTCATACAAATTTCCCGATTACTCGACTGGTATCAACGACATCACTCTGGATCTCCCTCCGCGGTCTCGTACCCTTTTGATCGGTGCCAACGGCGCCGGCAAGACAACTTTGCTTCGTCTCCTTGCCGGCAAGCGTCTTGCACCCAGTGACACCATCTCCATCTGTGGAGTCGACCCTTTCAAGGAGGGTCTCGAGGGAGTTACCTATCTTGGCCTTGAATGGGTCCTCAATCCCATTGTCCGAACCGATATTGGTGTCAATGAGTTGCTTCGCTCCGTTGGCGGTGATGCGTACCCTGACCGTCGAGATGAGCTCGTGGCCATGCTTGACGTCGACACCAACTGGCGCATGCACGCTGTTTCCGATGGTGAGCGCCGTCGAGTCCAGCTTGCTATGGGTCTTGTGCGACCTTGGACCATTCTTCTTCTCGATGAGATCACCGTCGACCTCGACGTTCTGAGCCGTGCTGAGTTCCTGGGCTGGCTCAAGCGCGAGACCGAGATTCGAGAGTGCACCATCGTCTACGCTACTCATATTCTGGACAATCTCGCTGGCTGGCCTACTCACCTTGCCCATATGCATCTCGGTACCGTCAAGGAGTGGGATGAGGCTGACAAGATGCTCGCGACCATCGACGGAACTGTCGGTGCCTCTGGCAACAGCCGTCTCGGAGAGCTCGTTCTTGGCTGGCTCCGAGAGGACTTGAAGGAGCGAGGACCACGAAGTCACATGAAGCGTAACCCTGAAGGCAAGACATATGGCTTCGGGGGTATTCAGATTGGTGGCTATGGCGACGAGTCTAAGCAGCGCGAAGCATAATGCCAAACCGCCAATTCTTTGGGGTAAGTTTCCAATCGAGGTGTTCTCAACAACCGCCTCGAGTTTCATTTGTTTTCAAATCGGAGTTCGGAAAGAAGGATAGCACTCAACTGCATTTTCAGCGTGTGATAACGGTAACGGGGTTTGCCAAGGTGAATAGACCTTCTAAGATGGCCAATTCACTCCTAAATGTGCACTCTGATACTTCAGAATATATATAGATAAATAATAGATAAGGATGAAAAGCGTCCTATAACTATATCGACTGATAGTAAAGGGCTTTGAGTTTAATAAACGCTTATAATAGATCTCTCGGTGTGGGACACCAGAGTTCATCTTGATAGTTGGTCTATGATAATTTGTTATAAATTCAGAGTATTCATCTCGGTTTTTAACAACAAAATTTCCGATAGACTACATCAACTAAAAACAGCCAGGTCGTCTCCATCCTCTGACTCAGACTGTCAGATGCTAACTCATAGTCTAGAACCATTTCGAAGGATTGAGATACTTGTACTTGCATCTGCGCCTTTTGTTTGGCAAGTGGATACTAGTATGTAGGAGATGTATGTCAAACTCCGCAGGGCGCTAAAATCCCGAATCTATGTTAATGCTTGGCATTCACATATCTATAAAGATCAGGAGAGATTTCTCTGCTGACTATTCATCTTCTTCAGATTCACATCTAACGAGATACACTGGTTAGAATAAGGTTCGGAAACCCCTCCTCGCTTAATGTCTCGACTAATCATCCGGGTTGAAGCTATAAAACACGACCTGTAACACAAGAAACCCAATCATCACTATGGGCTCTCTCAGTTCCGACGCAAAGCTACCGTGGATAAAGACGCCATGTCTTTTAAATCCTCAACTATCTCGCGTTGCAGGCTGGTACGCATAGCCCTCACTGCATAGATCATTCCGACTGACACTCTCTAAGCAATGTCTATCTCAAGCTTGAGAACCTCCAACCCTCAGGGTCCTTCAAGTCCCGCGGCATTGGCAACCTCATGACCCAAGCAGCCGCCAAAGCCACTGGTCCCGTTCATTTCTACTGCTCATCTGGTGGCAACGCCGGTCTCGCATGCGCAACTTCTGCCATCTCACTCGGCCAAAAGGCCACTATTGTCATTCCTACCATCATCACCGAGCTCATGAAGGGCAAACTGCTTGATCTTGGAGTGGAAGTACACCAAAAAGGCAGAAATTGGGCAGAGTGCGATAAGTATATGCGCGAGGAACTGTTGGCAAAAGATCCAATGGGCGTCTATGTCCCGCCGTTTGATGATCCCCGGGTCTGGGATGGTGCGGCGACAATGGTTGATGAGATCCGAGATCAGCTCGAGGAGCCTATCGAGGGCATCGTCTGCAGCGTTGGCGGCGGCGGGTTGATTAACGGTCTGATGCAAGGCGTTGAGGGTCGTCCGTGGCAAGGCAAGAAACCAGCTGTTCTGGCCGTCGAGACGGAGGGAGCCGATAGTCTCAACGCCAGTATATTGGCCAAGGAGCACGTAACATTGCCCGAAATGACTTCGATTGCAACGTCTCTAGGTGCCACGAGAGTGTCAGAACAGACCTGGAAATGGAGCCAACACCATTCAGGGACTATGAAGAGTCTTGTTGTTTCTGATGCAGACGCCGCTATAAGTGCTGTGCGCTTCGCTGACGATGGACGACATTTGGTCGAGGTCGCATGTGGTGCAGCCCTAGCCCCTGCTTATCGTGGGGATTTGAGAAGGATACTAGGCGAGGGTTTGTCTGATGAGGAATGGAGTAAGAAGAATGTGGTGATTGTGCTCTGCGGCGGCTCAAATGTCACGCTGGGTATGCTGAATGGATATCTGGAAAAGTACCAAGGGGAATCGTCGATCAAGGTCTGAGGGGGTCGATAGATATACACCATTTTGTTTTGTTATTGGTGGTGGCCCGCCAGCCAAATGTCCATTGCGCCAAACTCCATAGATGCTCTTTAGAACTCGCTATCGCTTACTCGCGCCTCTACCCTTTGTCGTTCCCTTTTCCGCCTTGGCCTGATCGACGAATTCTTTCATGATTTGATGCAAATCAGGATTCTTTCTGGCAAGAAGCAGCACATCGTCTGTTGTCACGGTTGACCGCCCAGCGTGGTTGCTGAAGCTCTCAAGGTCCGTGGCCACGTTCTCTGCTTGTCGTTAGCCCATTCTGATTGTGATAAGAACTGTAGCAAGTACCTATTTGCGTCCAGACGAGTTCTGTGAGTGCACCAATAAATTGTGGTGTGGCGTTGCGGTTGCGACGTATACACTCTTCGTCAACGATTTGGCCAACGGCGTACCAGAGGGCAGCCTTGAGACGCTGTGTTTTAGAGGTTAGTATCATGCTGACTGTAGATGGGCGAGGTTATCTTACCTCTCGATCTTCGTCACCGGCTTTATCGGCCATTTTATTTTAGTCTTGGCCTGAGATGGTATTACTCAAGTTGTTGTATGAGGAACAAGCGTTGAAGGGTTAACGTGTTGGGACGCGTCGCGGGGCAGTATTTCATTGCGAGAGCAATTGGCGGGGTATCATGGGAGACAAAACTCAGCAAACATCAGCATTGGCAGACACAGTTCTCTGTTAAAACAACAATTATGTATTCAATGAGATTGTGCAAGTTCTGATATTAGTATATGGTTGGTCAATTCAGAAATTGGTTAGGATGTACTTCGTTTGCCCCATGAAAGGCTTACATGTTGCACAGCAGCCTCTGAAAGTACTCCTAAAGATTCTGATTAGAGGACTGCTTTTATAAGATATAAAGGATGCTTCGTAAGTTATTACTTGCATGCTAATATTTACCTAATTATAGAGCTAATTATAAAGAACTTAGGTTAGAATAATTCTGATGGAGTATCGCTTAGTTGTCAGATCTGATATCTAATAAGGTAGCTAGTGATGAACCCTCGAGGGCTGCCTCCGTAGATCTCACGATAGTAATCCTTCAATGCCAATATTCTTTTTGCACAACAATCGCAAGGTCGCCTTTTCAAAACGCATTCTTATTTACAACTCTCTGGCCCATTAATAAAAAATGAGTTACAACGCTAGGTATCCATGCTCAATGATCCGCAAGATAAATTGAAGCAAACGGCAGCTAATGCAGGCACAGCCATATTCCTCTGAGATGGTATCTCCGGCACTTGAACAGTTCACACAACCCTTTGGCATGTGGTTCTCAACCACCCCTGTCCATCTCTACTTTTTCAGTCCTGTTTTATGTAACAGTGAAACCTCAATTGAGTTGATCTGCCGAACTCAGTCGTCATTGGCGTTCAAGGTTTTCAGTTTTGTTGTAGGAGTTGACATCATTCGAAACCTGAGACTGATGATCAGCAATAGCCGACTCCACCAACTACTTAAGCTCCAAACTTGAGAAGTGTATATACTCGCGCAGAAGTTGTGAAGATATCTACATTAAAGAAAATAAATTTACATCAACTCAATGCAATTCATATTCTTTGTTCCTTTACTCACTTAATCATCTAATAATACAATATTCTAGAATAATCAAAAACTCAGCCATCAACAGCCAATTCCGAACCCATCTGAGCCACACACAGGGCGTCAATGGCCATCTCCACCTCTCGAAACAAAGGCTGTGCACCCTCTTATCCAATAATGACCACCCAAGCCACACACCAAACGTCGTCATCACCAGATTCGACCGCCTTAGCATCGCCACTCTTAATGCGATCAACAGCCAAGACGGTCGCTTCCATGGAGTCAGTCAGATGCTTGCGGTGGCGCTCAGAGAGGGTCTATATCCTAGTCCCCTCTACGTAATATGTCTTGTGCAGAAACCACTTAAACAACCAACCCGCTTCCTTCCACCCAGCTTGCTTGCTTACCTCTCACCTCCATTAACCTTTGATTCTCACATCTCCTTCATACCGACTCTATATCCTACCTACTCCAGTAAATCAAATCAATCATGGGCGCAAAGTCGGGTGTTGCCCTCAAGTTCCTCCAATGGTTCATTCGAGGCGTTCAATTTGCCTGCGCCGCTCTTATCCTCGCCATCTACTCGTACTTCCTAGCAACCCTCCATAATCACAAACTAGACATAGCGGACAGTATCCGTGCTGTAGAGGGTATCTCTGGTGTAGCCGTTCTCTACACTGCTGCAGCTCTGGTGCTTCTCTGCTGCCTCGCTGGCCGCACTCTCTCCTCCTTCATCGCTATTCTCTTGGATGTCGCCTTTATCGGCGCCTTCATCTATGTTGCTGTTGCCAACAAGGGTGGTGCCAGCAGCTGCACCGGATATCTCGATACACCTTTCGGTAAAGGAAAGGATGGTAACACTGCAAAGGGAAGTGATGGTTTCACTGCCTTGCCAAGCTACCGCACCGCTTGCAAGCTTCAGTCTGCTTGTCTAGCCGTCGCCATCATCGCCATGTAAGTCATATCACACAGAAACTCACTCACACAACATATCAACTAACATCATACCTCCAGCATCTTCTTTGTCTTCTCCATCCTCATGGAAGTTGCCCTTGCTCGCCACCACCGCAAGGAGAAGCGCTTCGGTCCCAGTCCCGCCAACGACTACACATCTGGATACGGCGACGCCGCCAAGGGTGGTTTCTTGGGCCGCTTGTTCCGTCGCAAGACTACCGCTGCCGACGACGGCCATGACTTGCCTGAGCACACGCACCCTGATCAGCTCGACAACACCTACCGTCCAAGCCATACCTCCGACCGCACTGCCGTCAACAACTACCCAGATACCACCTATACCAAGTACGACAACAATGGCTTCAGTTATCAGGAAACCAACTATGGACGTCAGGACGGCTATGGTCAAATTCACTACCCTGAGCCCGAGTACGGCGTTACTCACCAGCCTGCTCGTCAGACTGATAACCCGAACTACCGTTATGAGGATGGTGTCTACGACCGTACCTAAAGTCCAAACCTGGCACTGGAAAGTAAAATAACAAAATGACAAGACAGAATGATACCCGGAATGTTGCTCCCGGCAGAAGCAACCGGTCGCTCATGAACACCCATGTATGCATACCATGATAGGCCACAGGGCTTGATACGCCTGTTTAATGATTAATGTACACTTTAATAACCCCTCGACATCGCCGTGCCATTAGTGATGAACAATGTAGCCACTCACAAATAGTTCAATCAAGAACTATACGCAAATAGCTCAATCACCCATATTGACCTATTTCTTACAGTTCCCAGATGTGTAAAACGTTAATTATTTATACTTCTCGGGCACACCATGGCAGACCTACTTGAGCCTGGGATATCTAATTACCTAGGTTTATCACCAAGGCAAATTACCACTAAAATGGCTGGGTTTTACGTTCGATTCCTTGCGGGCTATATAGATTTATGATCATCGTAAACAAACATCTCGCTGGTGCCAATCGCCATCTTCATCAAAAGCGCCCATACAAGAACCCCCTCAGTAAAACGCTTACCAGGCCTCACCCGGCTCCAGCTCACTCATTCCATCATCACCTCCCCCATCGGTCCAGTTCAACTCCAGCTTCTCTAGCTCCCTTGAGAAAAAGTCCTGCTCGTCTCGCATAGCAGCTCGAATATCTGGTGCGATCTTGTCTGGGTACCGCCGAAGGTTGAGCCAGTGGGTAAGGCTGCGCAATGCCTGTTCTAGCGGAAGTGCTGCGTCGACTTCGGCATCCACATCGCTGCCTGCAAGCCATTCGTCCTTCAGCTCTGGTCGGCAGTGTAGATAGATCGCCGTGATCACTCGCATGTTACTCTGGCGCCACTTACGGCCGCAATATGGAACTTGGTTCTTGAACAGCTTGAGTGTGTAGAGGCGTAGCTCTGGCTGAGGCACTTTGAGGGACTTCCTAAGGATGGTTGATGACTTGTATTGGACAAGTAACAAGTTTCGGTGTGCTTTGTTTTTGCAAATCTTTTGCATCACTCTTAGGTAGTTGATGAGCGAGAAAAAGTTGCGGCGTGAAAAGTCGGTGATAGGCTCCATCGGTTGTGAGTTGAGGGGATACCCTAGCTCGTCAACTTCGGGCCTTGTAGAAGAAGCTTGGTCATCACTGTTGGAATCTGGGTCGTCGTCGTCGTTTGGCGAAGTTGGTGATCGCCGTCTTCTAATTGGAGGGGGCGCAGCTTCGTCCTCGCTCTCTTCTATTTCTTCATCCTCTTCATCCTCCTGCGCTGGGTCTGAGGTCGTCTTATCTCTAGATTGTGACAACAAGTTGCAGAAATGAAAGAAGCTATAGGAATTAGCGAGGTCGTATCGTACTGTCATAGACTCCTTTTTACCTGTTTTCAGCGCGGTCCATCTTGCTATCGACCACTTGCTGAACATCTTGATGGGCAAAGAGTTTAAGAACGAGAGGGACGTAGTTGGAGTCCAAGAGAAGTTGCGTCATGTACTCGAATTTGAGAACGTCTAATTAATGTCAGTGAATAAGACATTCAGTAAGCTTGGTCAACGTACGAGAAACCCGCAGCCATTTCAACAATAGAATGAGAATTCCAGTCATGGCTTTGGATGTGATTTCCCGTGTTCGGGCAGCGTCAACTTCCTCTAGGGATAATTCCGGTGTTGGTGGTTTTGGGGGGTTCTGGCCTGGCATTTCCTGCTGCTGTCTGTTTGACGAAGGGCCACCGTTCATGCCAGAATTGTTACCTCTGCCCATTCCTGGAGGTCCTTGCTGAGGTTGCTGTGCGACGATTGCTGTCACGTTAAGAAGAATCGGTCGTAGCAGAACTATCACAAGTGATTGTAAATGGGGCAACGCATCGCGCTATCGGCCGTCAGCATCAATCCCCTACCAAATCTTGTGTTTGTCACTCACGTAAAACTTTTCCACGGCAACAAGGCGTTGCTTGTTCCGTTCAGTCAATAGCTCGGGCCGAGGACCATAGTCGATCTCCGGCTCAGGAGCTGTCGGATTCTTTCTCTTCTCTTCTGCTTTAGTCTCCGCTTTGATCTCCTTCAGAAGTTCTTGCTCTTCGAGCGAAAGCTCATTAAGATCTAGGCCCTCGATCTCATCATCGTCGTCATTGTGGTCACTGTTATAACCGCGCTCGAACTTGAGAAATCGCTCGCGCTCTTCCCAAAGTTGACGGGTTGCCCGCGTCATCCTGACCCGTTTCGAGAACAGCTCTCCTGCCTCAAGGATGGAAGCGGGGATATCACTTCCCTCCCATTTTCGACCAACAATAGCATGTTGGACACCGGCAGGGTCTTTTCCGCCAGCAAAGTTGCTTGACGCATCTAAGGGAGGATACATGAAAGGGAAGTTCTGATTCGTCTGATAGTTTTGTTTCTTTCCTCCCTTTCCGTTCACTGCTGGTGACGGGGGTGGTGAAGGTGCTGGAGTCGCAATATGCACAGGTTGGTCGAGAATTGAGGTTCCTCCACTGTGAATTGGGGGTGGTGCGGGAATGATACCATTAGCACCGTTGTTTCTTGATACTTGGCTCGAGAGAGGGGGTAACAAAGTAGTGTTATCTGCTTCGAGAGGAATGGCTGGTCGTGGAGGTACGTATGCTGGGTATTTGGATGTAATCTCTTGCCGGAAAACGTGATAGTCTAGGGGCGAAGCAGTGATGGTCTTTTTATCAGTTGCCTGGTCTCCCATTTCATTAGTCGCATTTTTGATGGCCTCAAGCTCTTCACTTCCACCGAATACCAGTAGAATTGATTTCCAAAACAGTAAAAGTATCTATCAAGGTGTGAGTATGATACTGTAGCTCACAAGAATAGAACATACCTGAGTTTGAGGCATGGCATTTTGCTCATCCCATCGTAGTTTTGAAGTTGCTGTAAACATATAATCGACCAATGAGGGGTTAAGTTCCACTATTACTGTCAGTTATAGTCAAATAGAAGAATGAGAACAAACTCACAGAGCTTGCCGTATGTAGAAGACATGTCCTCCGGATCGTTAAGAGTTTCCTGTACCGCAACATACATGATAGTCATGAGATTCATCAACTCGTCCTGGGCTTCCTGGGCGCTATTATGCTGCCCAAGAGGCTCCCCCGACCTGTAATCGAATATCAGCATCAATCGCAAATGCCGGAAATTGTGTATACCCACCACTGTACTTCAAAACTATTCCGCAGAGCCTCCCAGATCACAGGCAGGCCCTCCAAAGACGTAAGACACTCGACTCCAGCCTTGATAGCTTGCAACTGCGAAATACTGGCAACGGATCGGCTGTCTCCAGGTGTCGCATTCGACATAGCAGTATCGTTCCAACGTCCCAAAACAAGATAAACTAGCTTCCCAATAGACGCTGATCGCAAGGCCGCATCGTTGGACTGCACACCCGCAATAGCCGTTTGGACAAATCGAGTGCGGGTATCGTTGTCTGCATCATCCCATGAGTCCTGGGATCTCGACTCATGCTGCCAATGCCACTTAAAAGCTCTCTGCGCAGCACTGAGCCTAACCCACTGTGGTACCTGATAATTAAACCACTCGTCTATCTCTTCGGCATGCGGACCCAGATCGGTGTACTCAAAGTCATAGGCGACGGGCTCGGCGCGATTGAATTCGGCCACAATATGGCGTAGCTGCTGTAAAGACAGCGAATCCGTCCCCGACGGCTGATCGTTCGACGGAGGAGGCGCGGCGGGCGCGGCTGGAGGAGCGCCTTGTAAGGTGTTGCGCTGGAGGGGAGGTCGTGCTGGGGGCGGCGCAGGAACGGGTGGAAGGTCGGGTTGTTGTTCTGCCTCGCCGGCGAGGTCAGCAATCTCGCCCGTATCTGCGACATCTCCTATCGGTGTATCGGGTTGCGCGTCATCTTGTGAGGCCCTCGAAGGCCAGACGTTGCTCATGGTGTCTATCGGTTGTAAGGTTGTGAGGCTGGTCTAAACAAATGCCCCGCCAAAGTCGATGTTTTTTGTTTTTGTTTGGGCGCTTAAGCCATCGCCGTAGTAAGGAATTATTGCTCTTGATGAGATGCTGATTACAAGAAAAAGAGTGTATGAAGTCTATCTCGATCGTTGTTTTGTAGAAAAGAAATGCTCGAGTGTTTTTGAAGTGGATTGCTTGTAGACGTGGCCTGGTTATACACTCCAAGTTAATGGAAGGTACCATGGAGGTTGGCAGCTAGGTCAGCCTTGGGGGGAGTTGGAGTTACCCCCGCCAATTATGGTTGGCGGGTGCTATAGGCAGGTACAGTCCAACTAGTAATAAGGGTCCCATCCATTCCATTCAATTGCTTTCCATGTGTTACCTTAACTCCAAGTGTCTCAAGTCTCATTGAATGCCCGAAATTAATATTGGTGCCACTCTATGTTACCTATGTTTGTTAACATGGTCGTATTTGAGTTTTAATTTCCTGGCCAAATTGTGCCTATAGAAATGAAATAATGAGTACCAAGCCTCATGAACCCAGAGCTACTCAGAACCCGCTGAATCCGCATCAGAATCGTCATCGCCATCGTCATTTTCCCCTTTTGTTGCGTTCTTCTGTGCTCTTGCTTTTGCCCTCTTTCTCAGCTTCTTCAACCGATTCATCCTCTTCTTCTTATCCTTTATATGCTCCTCTTTCTCTGCCATTTTCTTTGCCTCGGCCTCCTTCTTCTCTTCCTTTGCCTTTGCCCGTTTTCTCAGTGATATCCGTTGTTTCTTTCCTGGCCGCCGTGTCCCCTTGGTCACTTCATCCTCTGCTTTCTCTTCCGGGTTGGCTTTTCGAGTAACGCTGAGTTTCGTGACCTTCCAAGGAATCTCGAGGCCCCAAGCCCTGTCTTTTGATCTTGCCAGCACCTGATCCCCGCTCATGGCTGCTACTGCGTACTCTTGCCTTTGCCGCGTAGATATATTCGTCACGACGTAGTAAGAGAGTGGTCGGCCTCTTAGAAAACTTCCATCACCAGTTGGTCCAGTATCCGCTTCTAGCACGACCTTTTGAGTAGGCGGGGCTTTGCTGAAAAGGCGGAAGGCAAATTCCTCGTCTTGGTCATCCTCAGCGTTCTCAGCATCCACCATATCATCATCCTCAGACTCATTGTCTCTTGTTGGACGAGAGTCTTTCACAGGAATTTCGGGGGCCTGTTCCGTGAAAATGTCCAGTCCTAATGATCTTGCCATCTGCGCATTGAGCTTTGCGCGCAACTCAGCATCTTGAATACTGTCATGGCCCCCGTTCTCTGTATCATCATCTGATGCATTCAGATCTTCTCTGCGCACCCTGGAAAGCGGATCAGTATTCAGATCCTAAATCGCCATGAAGTTAAAATTCTGTCGTACCTCTTTGCCTCGGGTACTTCAAACATGGCAGTACTTTGTGCTAGAGATGAATAATCGTCGGCGACGCGGGATGAGTGAAGCGTCGATGTGAATATTATTTAACAGAGACAACAAAGCAAGGGAAAAGTATATCCAATCGGGGTAATACGTAAGGAGTTAAAGATCTCTGAAGTCTGGTGAAAGCCAAGGTGCTGTGAGCTGCAAAATCTCCAGATTTCACCTGAAACCCAAAATTCCGCCACGACGACCTTCTTATCTTATCGCCTCGCGTAAGCCACACCATAGAACTCAACCTCCTACCTATGCAACTATCGTAGCAAGTTCTTTCAAATAATAACTTAACTTACCTCAGACAATCCAATCTTGAGAACATTACTCAGAGACTAGAATAGATTAATATTCTTTGATTTCCTAATATTTAATATCACTCAAATTAACAACCCAAGCATTAATCTCCTCATCTCAAAAGCTAGCTTCATCCTTCCTCGGCACGCTAATCAACTTCACCTTCAGCTCTTCAGGTGAACCAATCAGACTTCCTTCTGCCCTTCCAGATCATTTCTATCAACGACGCCATCTCCCACGATAGCCCTACTTGGAACGTTAATGCGACCAAGCCGTTGGGGCATTAACTTGGCACTTAGCACAAGCACTAGGGGACACGGCATCAGATGGCCCGGGCCTCGGAAGCTCATTCTATGGTGCGACATAGGTGTTACCTCAGTTTATCATTGCTTCCTATAAAGAGTCCCAAGACTCCAGGATTTCCTAAGTATATCGTTACTTTAGTTACCCAAGACTAGAGTCTATATCAAGGCACCCGAGATACCTCACCTCAACTTGACTACGGGGGAACTCTTGATCTCACTACAGTTTACAACCACCAACTTGGACATTCCACAACAACAGACCAGTCACAGTCACTCAAGGCACCCAAAATGATTTCTTCATCGCACTTCGATTCTTTGTGGTGATTATTTCATCGATACATAGGGAATTTGATCTCAGCAGCAACCTCCTCTCAACATGCCGCTTGACAAAGCATCTCCGTCGTATGACGGGAACTGGCACAACCCGCAGATTCATACCCGCAACGAAAAAAAAGAAAAAGAGCAAACAAAATCAGAGAAGGATATACGCCCTTGTTTCGCCTGATCCCATCCTTTAGCTCCAGACATGCAACAGCGTCTCAAATCATTGCAGAGCCAATCAGTCGGTCGATCTGCTTAATGAGAAGCTCCGAGTTGACCAGTTCTCATCGTACCCCAGCGTCATTAACCTCTAGTCGTCCGTTATCGATCCTCGTGTATCAAGTCCTTTTCCTGCCTTCTCCTTTCGACGGGTCCTTTTCTCCTCAATTAAGACAGACGTCCTCATCATTCTTGTCTCCCTCCACCCGGCTCCGTCTACTTTCTGGTATCCATGGTTTCAAATCAGTGTAAGCCGCCCAATTCAGATTGCCAACACCGTCCGTCATAAAAATAGGAAAAACTCCATTAGGTATTGTTACAAGCTCACTGACAAACGAACCAAGCGCTCCACGCACGAGTCCATTGGTCATTATGCTTATCGTTAGGCCAACATATTTGGATGGCAACTTTTGTGTATCGTCAAAAGCGAGCTTCTCAACTTTGGGATTAAAATGAGACATAGAAGTCTAGTTTCCATTCCAGGAATATTGATGCATTGCATCAAAAGAGCCTCGCGGCGCCCCATTATAGACTGATGGGGCTTGAGGCTGGCTGGGTTCCGTCTTTGCTGGCGATGCTCCAGCGGTTGTACTCTTGTACTCGTCTTGAGGGAAGGGGTATGGTCGAGGCTCGTTACTTGCGTATGCCAAGTTCGTGCTATGCTCCCCAGCCGCCGATGTCCACGTATTGGCGGGGGCATAATAGTCTCGTGCAGGCACTGAAGGTGGCCCAGACGTTTCCGGGTTGTAACTCGGCTGCTGCGCAACCTCGCTAGGACTCGGGTTGACGGGTGCGTACGGCGCGTATCGATATTCCGGAGAGGCCTCGGTATTCGCAACTGAGCCTGCACTCCTTATTGAAGGGTGGCTCATGTGTCGAGGGCTTTTCAAGGGCCTCGGGTTATCGACGTAACGAGGGATGTTCATCGCCTGCTCATGGCCGCCGAGCGGAGTTGTGTGTATCGATAGTTGTGGAGGACCAGTTGTCGTCTGCATATTATAAGTATACTGGGATCGGACTGGTGGGTGTTCCGAATCATTGGTTACCATAGAGATGGGCACAGGAGGTTCCATCGACGACTGAATAGGCATGCCCTGTGATTCGCCTGCGTAACTGGCTGTGCCCGCCAAGGGACCCATTGTTGCCGCTGGATAACTCTCTGCACCAGAGGTTGGGATGTGACCTATGGGCACCTGAGTTGGAGGAGTCCCCCAAGTTGGATACGAGCTAACATATCAGTCAGTACGGCTCACGTTTAGGTCTAGCTAATTCGATTCAGGGGCGAACTCACTTGGATCGTATTGGGCCCAACTGGGTACCGGGTATCTTTGGGGCGTTAAAGGTAAAGGCGGTTCGTGGGAGCTGGGCGTCAATGCCTCTTGGCTTAGCTTCCTGATGCTTTGCACTCAAAGGTCCAGCAACAACTCCTACTCCGGTCTCCACAAGGGCTTGCCCTCGAGAGCCTGCACTGGATCCCAGCAAGGGGATCTCCTTTCGGGCCTGAAAGTTACGAGGGCTTCGGCCTCGCACTACAATAGGCGCTGTTGTCGATTCCGTGAGGACGGTCTTGGTGCCGTTGGCCAATGTTCCAACCACCTTGAGATGCAGCACGAAGTGTTGTTGGAGCTCCTTCCTGCGACCATTGTTTGCGGTTGCACTGTAATAATATTAGCAAGTTGATATTGCAGGTGTATCAAACAACTTACATTCTGAATTGAAGTCGACGCCAGCCGATGGGGTACACAGCATATTCGCCGTCGGATTCTGTTCCATCGTCCTGGAAAGGAATTAAGGGTAGAGACTGTGGTTCTTGATCGGGGCTCTGATTTGTCTCTGGTGAGTTTGGTGGAGGTGTTTTCCAAGGAATCACGATTAACCGGACCGGGTTACCATCGACTGACTCGATGGCAGAAATGGTAACCTCCATGTTGCTAACTGCAACAGTCTCGCCAGATTCGGTGATCACAGAAAGTTGACCTCGTGGAGTAACAAGAGTTCCACTGATCTGGAACAGGTTTCTCCGGTAGCAGGTTAACTCGGGCTGCCTGAGCGAGCCGTCCGATGTATTTGCAGGCATCTCGGAGAGGAAGAACATTCCATGGAGTTGAGCCGACAGTTCGAGCTGTTGCATGCGACCTTGCTGGTCGACGATTGTGTGCTTATCTTGGGTCCTTTTAAAGGCCAGCAGCTTGTGCTCGTGGCTGGCCGTCATTTTGGAGTTGTCGTCGCGAAGATCCTGGACAATTTCCTGGTAGGCAGGTGGCTCTGCTTCAGAAAAAGACCTCTTCAGGCTTGGATAACCGTGGTGGGAGACGATTTCAGGGTGTGCAGGCCTGTCGTATGCTTCTTGGTCGTCCTGAGGGTATCGGCTGTAGGGGTAAGAAGGCTGATCCATTTCGGTGTGGTTGCTGCTAGTTCGTCCCGAGAGCGACGAAGAAGTTGATGGCATAGGATCCGCAACTCGACCTGGTATGTGTACTGAGCCTCCGTAACTTGACCACATGCTCGAATGCCCCGGGTGTCCTCTCAAGTCTGCCATAGTGGCCGGGTATGCCGCTGCGGTTGACATGGGAGCATAACCTATCCAACTTGCCGCCTCCTCAACCAGATCAAGCTGTCTAGACTTGACCCGTCACTAGTAACGTGGTCCTAGAACATCAACCGTCGATAAAGATCAGGCCAAGCAACAAGATTATCGAGACAAAGAATCTCGCGAGAGGTGTTTGGCGCAAGGTATGATAAAAGCAAAGGAATGATATGATGTTCAAAGCACCAGGGGAGTGATGTTTGAGGTTGAAGGTGCAAGTGTGTACTTGTATATGGGAATGGATGGCGGCCAGAGGAACGGCAGATGATGGAGGGGAGTGTTTAGTACAACACCCGGCACTGTCTCCAAGGTGGAGACCGAGTTTGACGGGGGGCTGTTTCGAGGTCCAGGCACAGGGACTTGGGTCAGTGCTGTCGACAAGACCTAGTAGTATCAAGCCCGGAGAGAGTTCTTAGTAGGAGCTCGCCCAAGAAGGACCGGTCATGAATGTCTGTGGGCTGGTAGACCACTTCAGCGCATGCGGCCGTTCTTGGAAGGAGGACGGGGAGTGGAGGGGCGGATCTGAGAAACAAAACAGCCTGTTGTGATATTGAAGGCTGATTTCATGCAAGTAGTTTGACAATGCTACTGCTGCTGCTGGGTGACTCGGGTTCTTGATAGAGCGAAACAGTCCGCAGGTGGTCAACAGTGATAGGAACCATCAATGGAAGTACAGTATAGACGGTATACGAAGTCAAGGACGAGCTCATTAAACGCTGTTCTTTTAGGAGTCAAGCAGGTCTGATAAGGTGGATGTGTCGATGGACCGTACAATGGAGCTTGGACAAAGCTATGCCCCAGAGACTGTTTGATAGAGAGGGTCCTAAGGGAACCGCAAACTGCCGGATACAGGCAGGATAGCAGAAGCAAAGGACATGACCGACAAGCCCGGGGGCCTTGAGGAGCCAGGGACTTGACGCGAGGTAAGAGAAGACATCCCAGACACGCCCCAGCACGTAGCGCAGTCCCTTGCCATGCCATCCCCTCGTCAGCGTCTACCGAGGGGTTCAAGAACACCCCTGCTCGTCGAAGCCCAGCATGAAAGTGAAGGCCATGTACTGTTGACAAGTCATGACGCTAAAGTTTGGATAAGAGCATGGCATGCGCAACGCATGGTCCACGTACTGGCTACCGCTACCCCATCCATGCAGGTTGGGATGAGATGGATAGAGAGCAAATGGGTCGAGCGGGGACACGGGGACTATCTCTTGAGGGCCCGGCAGCCCCCTCCCTCCTCAATCAAGCTGCCCTGTTCATAACCAATCCTAATCCCTGATACTTGACCGGGGCACGTTGATTCTGAGAGAAGAATCCTCCGAGGTCTAGTGAAGGTTGCTGGCCCGCAAAATTTCTAGAAAACCGTTGGACAGAGCTGCTAATGGGGCAACTCACAAGAGCAGGGAGGTGAGGAAACAGAGGAAAACTCAGGTTTGAAGAGTTTTGCTATTGACCAGGGTTTGCTTGTGTGTGCGGTTGGCATTCGCCCATAGGCATCGCGATCTGGCTGTGACAGTGATGGATGCGCCGTGCTGTGATTTGAAGCAGAGACGCCCTTGAAGGACATTAACACAGGGCGATATGAAGCAAAAAGGTCTGCCTGCAGCCCATCATTATGCTCCGTCAACTGTGGAATGGAGGTCCGGTTACAAGCCGGAGCAAATATGTATGTTTGCATGTATTTGAGTGCAATCCATTTTAGGATCGACTCGGGAGATGAGAAAATGGAATGCCTTCCTGGGCTGGCAGAAGAGACGGCTTAGCTTATGCTTACTCAAACGCTTTTAGCGGAGGCTGACGGACGGGCGAGGTGGAGTGACGGCACGGCTCCATCACCAGCATATTGCTCTTCTTCATCATGGCATCAACCAATTCGCGACAGCAGCCCGTGTGGCGGCAGCAGGAACGGGCGCGCGCGGCGCGTGCATGCTGTGGCATTACAGCAATCAGCAACGTTGTATGCACGTGTGGTACTGTATCGAAAGCCCTGCAGTAATGACAGCAGCCTTGAAGACAGCACGAACCACAGGCCCATAGTTTGTCTAGGATATCCATGCCAGGCCTGTGTCGTGAAAAGTACGATACCCCGTACAGTACAGCGTTATTGTTGATTGTGTCGTTATCCGTGAGCCAGGCGACCATCTTCAAAAGTTAGATTGGGGGCATGTTTGGGCGCGATGGAATTGAATTTGACCGAACGTGCGGAGAAGCTTGCTCCCAGCAAGCATGCAGGCAGCCTTGTGTCTGATGGAGATTCAGGGCCATTGTTGGCGTATGGCGTCGATACTGTACAGGCCGAGAACAGGACAATAGTGTGGCTATTCTATTTTCTGAGCCATGTGGCGTTAGCTTGGACCAACAACTATCCATCTTCCTGGAACTCGAGATCCTTGTCTGTAAGACAGAGAAGACGTGCGTGCGTGCGTGCTGTAGATGATGCTAATAATGACGATGAAGACTCTTCTGGAATAAGGAATAGAGCGAGGACGAGCGGAGAACGAAACAGTCAGTCTGCCCTGCCGCGTCACAGCTTAGAAACTGTTCGAATACATACATACGTGTATTCTACGACTCGTGGAGACGTGTGAGGGGAAGAATGCGCTCGGTTTGAGATGAGCGCCCATTTGGAGATAGCTTCAAGGTCAAGGACGCGCTGTTGCATCAATGTCTAGCTCTGTCGTTGGTTGGTTCGCTCGTTTGTTGGTGGAGAATAGGCTGCAGTACGTACCCAGCACGCAAGGTCCAGGGCTTGAAGAAGGTGAGACAAGGGCACGAGGGGAAAGTGCTCTGGGACGAAGCAAGGAGACGTGCGAGGGGAAACTCGACCGGGGTAAGAACCACTCACAAGCAGCCATGATGCACTAGAGATGCAGAATGCCAGAAGCGAGCCAGGAAAAGACAAGAGCGGCCGGGGCCGTGCCCCTTCTCAACGGCCGCCCCTCACAGTGTTTAGAGACAGTATGCTGTAAATCTAACACTGACTACCAAGGCCATCATTTGTTACCTTCATACAGTACTGTCCTCACAAGCCGCTCGCTCGCTCGGTCAAGGTCCAGGCTTCTCGCCCTCGCTCCGACAAGGCCTCCTCCAGGTTTTGCATGCATGCATACAAAGCATAGTGAGAAACCTAATTAGTCGCGGGTGTGGTGGCATCCTAATCGCGTGTTATTGTCGTCACGATGCCAACAGGGGCCGCGACTAATCAGAACTCCAAGCTTCATCCATCCTCGATCAGTTTTATCATCACAAATTCAATCTCAAGGACTCGGAGCAATCTAATTAATTTAGTAGCAAACCGTCAAAGAGAGGGGCTTAGCGTTGAGCTATCGGTCTAGTTATCGGTCTTGCTATCGTCATGTACGGATACGGTACGGATACCTATGTGATCAAGGATTCTTGTTCAAGGCGCGAAACGTTCGCCTTGCTTTAAACAACCTCCTCCTCTATTTCCTGGTCGGGGAACTTCAAAGCAAACCGAAAGTCGAGACCAAACAAAGACACCAAGCCCAAAAAGACCAATTCGTCCAAGTTCAAACATTATGGCCTAGGATTCAAAACGGTGCGCAGGATGAGGCCCGCTTGTCTGTCTATCTGTTGGGGTTCCTTCGAATGTTGATTTCGCAACTCTTCAACACGACAAGGATAGGCATATCTCCAATTGCACTGAACGCAAAGCACGTTCACTGCATGCCCACATCGCCAACGTCTAAATCCGCACAGACTGGAGCTCATAGGACGGAGTACCCATATCCCGATAGGACATTGAGCATTCAACAGCGCATGTTCTGGCGTGCAGCTCATCACCCTCACATGCATTATACAGTATTATGTTCCGTACACGATCGGAGATGGGTGGTCAGTTGTCCCCCTCATTCGCTCCCTGACAAACAGCAATACATACATAATTACCACTTCAACCTACATGATGGCTGCGTGTATTATCTATCGATCGAGACTTGCAAGCAAATAAGGCTGCCAAGCCAAGCCCGCGCTGCTATATCCTAAAAGTACACAAGACCAACCCCAATTTGAACAAGGAACGGTGAACCATTCCTCCTGAGACACGCGCCCAGACGCCATTTGAGTGGTAGTCCCTCGTCAACAAGCACCCTGTCCCGCCGCCAATCACTCGATGTAACCATCCCAGGTGACCACGGCGATTTTCAAGATCTGGCAGTCCAGTCCAAAGCAACGTTGGAGTGAATGCATATGGCTTCATTAGGATTGCTCAGCCTTGGAGTGCCATCTTCAAGGTGTCTGTCTGTCTGTCTGTCTTACTTGAAGACATGTCGAACAGTTCAGGGTCGGTTATTAAGACATGGTCTTTTTTCCTTCGAGCGCCAACAAGCTTTGAGAGATAAGCTCAAGCTTGACAAGGCCTTGACAACATGAATTATATTTCCGTGGTTAAGGCGATTCTGATACTCGACATGACAAATGATTGAGTGAGCCTGGTAGCGTACGGGATCTTCCATCCAACAAAGGGGCCGGTACTGCGAACTGGGCGACTATTCTGGCAATGTGGGCTCCGAAATTGTGTTTCGCACATCCATGATCTTAATACATGGGTATTAAGATGGTTATCAACAGGCTTCGCAGTACATATGTACTTCAATTGACGAGCAAAATATCAGTCACTTGATTGGTCCACCCGGAGAGTCGCCAAAACGGTGCTGCAGCTGCAGATGCATGCGTAAAGCTGCAGTACAACTCGACTGTACCCTTGCGCAAACGCCAGAACCATTGTCAAGGTATCCGCCTGCAGTTTGTGTCACTCAGCAAGTCAAAGGTTATTCCTCTCTTTTCTCTCTCTCTCCTCCTGTGCTGCACTGCTGCTTACTACCTGGTAGGAAGGAAAAGATGAAGCATAATCGGACTGTTTCATAACCGTAGCCGTTGGAGGGTACGGGGGAGAGCTGAGACGGCAATGGTTACTGGTTCCTCAACCGCAAAGTAACCACAGACGTTGCAACGCGCCAGCAGATCGCGGCAGTTGAACGCCCACAGTGCTCTGAGCTCAGAGAGCTGAGTCGATTGGCTTTCCCTACTGGCATTCGGTTTTAGCGTGTCCTTGATGGCTGCCGATGGGTCCCGCCCCCTGCTGTCCCAAGGACAAAGGTCCACATGTCTCCGGGTTTAGGATCAAGTAAGCTCCAACTGGACTGGCTTGAGCCTTGCCTCTCCGGCCGGTAGTCCCTTTTGGGAGTTGATAGTCCCTCATCAACCCTGACTGGGAGACACTTGACTCACTTTGGGTAATGGCTCAGTATCCCTTGCTAACTCCGTTGATGGATTGAACAATTAAACGCCGATCAAAGACCCGGCTCTTGATCACATTGGTTTGAATGAGGAAAGAGATTCATTTCGGAACCATGCAAACAATGCATATGGACCGATTGAGTATCATTCCCCTGGAAGGACGCAATTATACGAATCAATGCGCATGAACTTGATAGAAGTCGGCGAGATGAGTCTGCGGTCCTCGTCCTCGTCTTCGTCTTGACTTCAGCCCTGTTCCCTGATGACAGCTGGTCGTTTCCTGCTAATCCCTGAGTTGTCCTCGCAGTTCGTTGACTGGCAAAGTTGTAGTACATATCTCGACACAGGTGCGTGCAGGCAACATTTGCGCGATGCGATGCGATGCGCTGTCAGATCTGGGCAGTTGGGGAAGGCTGATAACTTTGTTTACAAAGTCGAAAAACTGACATGGATTACTGCCAGCACGTCTTACAGCATCAACTTGGCTTTTCATGCGACGACCCGGGGTTCGAGTATCAGAGGGAACAAGAAACAACTAGTTGGGCAATGAAACGAAACATTGCGTACATAACCGTCCGTACCTGGGCTGGGTACTACAGTACATACATAGAGTTGGATGGATGTGCCTCAGCTACCGACCGGCACCTTTGTTGAGCCAAAAAGCCAAGCCCAGCCCGGACTAGCAGACCCTTGATCAATCTAAATCGGGTCTGCGCTTCTACATACCTACCCAGGTATGTGCTGAGTTGTGCAATTATTATGCAGTCTTGCGGATGAACAGACCCGATCATTTTCCAACATCAGGCCATTCGTGGCAATAGTTCGGATCGAAATGTCGCTTCAACCTGCAATCAGAGTGCAAACTCACGCTAGTTCATCGTCATTTCCCAGATATTCAATCATCTTTGCGCGAGAAGACATCCTTGTTGTTGTTGTCATTGTTAGTTAGACTTGCTTGCTTGGCCCACTGACTAACTGTAACTTGCCGACAGTTTGTGCCACGGAATCCCTGTGGCATCTCGAGGACGTTGTCTTCGAGTACGAAAATGCCTCGAATGGAATGGATTCTCCTTGATGGCCTCGCTTGATCCGTGTACCTGCATCAACCAGCCAGTCTACTCAGCGTTGACGTGGTATCGCGACCTCAGCCCTACCACCCTTATGGAAAAAACACTTAAGTGTGCTTCGTGGGTGCACGCACTTGCGGCTCCCTTCTAGGTGGCTTGCGAGATCTGGTAGCATTGGGGCAGTGGGTGATCAACGCAACGTCCCCAAGTAAGCATAGGAGATTCCCCGGCAGTCCAAGTCGATGCAATGAGCTGATTTCACTCTAGCATGCGTCGGTCCACCACTGCAGAAAATAGATGCTGTACCTGGGTGAGAAGCTAACTGGGGGCGTCTGAGAGAGCAAGCGCCAAAAAGAGAACGAACGTTTAATTGCGACAAGGACTCGGAGCGGCAGCCATTGATGCATGCATGGCAAAGGGTCCATCTCACAACGGGAACGAGGGTTTGCTGCTGCAGAGCTCTCAGGCCAGGCCAAGTCCAGTCCAGTCCAGTCTATCCTGGGCGTCGGAGGTCCTTTTTACCTTCATTTATTACCCTTCAACACGTCATCGGGGACAGTGCTCTTATGGGACTAGAAACTAGATGAGGATCAGCTCTTCCCCAGAAGCAGTACCCACGAGCGACATTAACCAGGTATTACAGTGTCATTATCTTTTGATCCTTGGAGGTTATTCCCTGGAGAGAACGGGCCAGGCGACTTGAAACATTCCTTGCCCATGACCGAAGCTGAGCTAGCTATCTACTATCTATCACTCGAGGCCTCACTCAATCAGTCAACAACGACACAAGAACCCGGATCTCACCAGTAGCGCCCCCGGTCTTCAAATGCGTTCGGCCCAGACCGGTCACTATTGTAGTCAAAATTCTCATTGTTGGCCCGAAATCGTCCTTGCACTGCGTGCGCGCGGACTTGTGCGTACATACATATGCGATAGCGTCTGCAAGCTCCAGCACATGAATCCCTGCTGGGCCCGTCATAGAGTTTCGACACAGTGAGCTCATGGTCGGCAGCGACATAGCCGGCAGTTTAGACAAAGAGTCGAGTCTCGAAGCAAAGATGGAGGCTAACACGGCATGTCACGGCTTATCCTTCACTTCAAACATCACCTTTCATACATACATACATATGTACCAGCCGGCCTTGAAACGTATGCTTGTGTGTGCTCTACTCTATACCTAGTCCATCCCACCCCATCAAGGAATAACGAGGGGCACCACGTGAACGAAACCTGGGGCATGTTTGCGCCTTACCCTCGCGTCAGAAGTTGGACCTCCAGTGGGCCGGAGCAGTAAGTGACCGCGGGAAGAGGGTGTCGTTGTACTTGGCATCAAGCAGTCAAGTCACCATGCGTGTGGCTAACTGTAGTGCCTTTATATATTCTGATCTACTAACATCTAGATCTCTTTTAGGTTTGTGCTCTGACCTCTGGAGTCGGGAAGAGGAGAGCGCTAGTTCTCAACTATTACATATCTTGTTAACTTCTGCTGTGAGCATTGCTCTCAGAGCTGGCCACGTTGACTTGTTGAAGAGAAGAAGCAGCGGTTAGCTTTTGGATCGGCCTGGACTACAATACACTATACGAGTGCCTGCATTTTCAAGGGTCACTGTGTCGATCAGCCAGCCTGCTAACTTGGACTCGGAGGATACATACGATACGAAGTCAAACATTGGCCAGCATGTATCGTCCAGCACTCGGTATGGATCAACAGAATGAATGCCTAGAACCAACAGAACGAAAACGGCATGCCACCTCGATGAATGACCAGCCAAGCCGTCTGGGGTGAGGGTCGTCTGCCGAGTGAAAATCCCGACTGGCGGTCTACTTGACGTTACCTTAGAATCCCCATAGAGGGCGGAGGCACCCATGCTGGCCCTTCGGTAATTGACGAAGCATCATGCTTCGCCCTTGAGAATCGGAGCATTTCCCGTAAGTCTAAATGGGCTCTTGTAATTTAGGATACTAGGCATACGGGCGATGTCGTTATACTCGGCAGATCATCTAACAAGGCAAGGGAGGGCGGACTCACTCAATACGGACTCCATATGTCTAACGGTTGTCTGTCAAGCAAGGGCAGGCTCCTGGGATATTGAAGTTGATGTGCGCGGGATGAGATGAGGGGTGCAGATTGGAACTAACATGAGTTACATGCGAATTCAGGTAGGCAGGCATCTGTCCGTCGTGGCGAGAAGAGAACCTGATTCTGCGGCGACGCGACTCTCTAGGTAAGCAAGCAAGCAGGCAAGCAGGCAAGCATAGTATTGCGGCATTGCCGTCGCAAAACCTGGTTGACATCATCCTGGGATCTTGATGGAGATGGCAGATCATGCATGCATTTGCTACAGGAAAGATAGGACGACTACCCACGGATGACTAGTTACTAACAGTAACGTACGTACATTACATCTAATTCAGCTATGTAAGGTATGTGGTATGTATGTACCTCGAGTCATTCCTGCGTAGCTGCGCATTGCATTGTCGGCCATACCATGCGGATATTTCTTTGCATGATCCCCGAGTCCGTCCCTAAGACCGCTGTCATCGAATAACCCAATTACCATCCTCGTCGTCTGAGTCACCATCGACAAGGTCCTCTTCGTCGTTGAGGGCCATCTGCACGAATCGACGTACCCATGCCTCCTGTGCTGGATCAAGACCAGCTTGGTTGTTCTCATCCTGGCCCTGGCCCTGTGCTGCCAGCTGAGCCTGTCGCTGCTGGTTTGCTCGCTGACGATTACCAGCAGCAGCAGCTCCTCCACCGCGATGCCCTCCTCCGCCTCTTCCTCGGGCTGCCACTCCTCCTCCTCCTCCTCCTCGAGCAGCCCCCCTTGCGCCACGTCCTCGACGCGCTGGTCCTCGAGGTGGGCCATGATGGCCGCGGCCGGCAGGCTGTTGCGGCGCGTCGGGTGCAGCGGGAGGGATAGCTCTTCGACCGTCTCGAGCTTGGTTGTCGACAAGTCGGATAACGAGGGGCCCTTCGCGGGCTATCTCAATACCTTGACCTTGGCCGCCGAGGTGTCTGTTGTTATCGCCGTCGTTGACTTCCTCCTCCTCCTCCTCCTCGTCACTATCGTCGGATTCGATAACTTCAGGCAGAGGCATAAGCTCAATATCATCGAGTGCCGGCGGCGGAGGGTTTGCCACGGGGCCACGGCCACCCACGAACCCTAAGCCTACATCGTCGCCATCGCCGCCCTCAAGCTCCCATAGTCGCATATAACATGAAGTGACCTTGCCACCCGCCAGCTGGTTGTAGTGCTGGTAAGGATTCACGGGGTCAAGCCATGATGAGCATAGATAGCAGAAGTGAGTGTCGCACCGAGAGCATATCATGTGATTGCAGCCGTGTGTCTTTTGCGCAGGCGCGTTGCAAGTCGGGCATGGACTCGTGTGAAGCTGTAGATACTCGAGTGATGCCTTTTCCTCTTCGCTGAGTTCTCCCTTGTCACGCCGTGGTGCACAGCGGACAAACTCTCCGTGCCATGACTGGTAGCATTGGCCGCAAAAGGCGAAGCCACAGTCTTCGCATATGGCCAGGAGATCGGCTCTGCTGAATGTGTCCTTGTCCTTCTTCTTTTTAGTCTTGACGCTGCCGTCTCCCTCCTTTTCGTCCTCCTCTTTGCCCGATTCAGCATCAGACGTTTCTGCAAACTCCAACCCTTCGGGCTTCTTGTGGCGTTTAGACCGAGCTGCTCCATTACACCACTGTCGAGGGCAGTATATTGTGTTCTTGTCGGACTCTAGCTCCGTCTTGTACTTTAACGTGACATAACGCTTCACCATTTCCTCAGAGAGTCCAATCTGGAGAAGCTCGCTGGGGTTGACGGCAACCTTGGTCTTTTTCGTATCCTTAGACGTTGCGCGCTCTTTGGCGCAATTGGGACTTAGACATCGGACAGTAGACAAGTTGCCCTCGTTGATGGCATCGTTGTAAAAGTCTTGTAAGCATTGTACACAGAATATATGTCCACAGTCAAGCATCTTGTGACACTTGGAGCCCTTTTTGGGATCTGTATTATGTTAGTATGAGATTAACGTGTTGTGAAGAGCAACATACCAAGACAGACACCACAATCAAATGTCTCTTTTTCGAAAGCAGCCTTTTTGGCTTTTATATCGTGGTCCAACACAGCGAGTTTGTGCTCAGGGTCAACCTGAAGAGTTCCCTCGGGGCTGATAGTTCCAAACACATCCTCAGCGGCACGTTGAATATGATCGATATATGTGAAGGCAACCATATCACGACCAATTTCATCCCACAGACGCGGTCCATCATCCTCAAGCTTCTTGATCGTTTCCCTCGTTAACCACTGTGGTGTTGTTGACACCTCAACATCTGGTGGTACGTCTACAGGGTAGCCCTCTGGAAGACGGACCCTCAATTGCAGAGATGGGAGGTATGATACCTCAAGAGAATCAACTTCAGGCTGGGCATTCTCAACAGCTTGACCAGGCGTAGTGATACCTGTGTGAGTGGGTGCAGACGCTGCTGGGAAAGTAACGGTAACTGGAGCGGTGGGCTCAACAGGGAGATCTATCTCAAATGTGAAGGGGTCTTTTGCGTTAGGGCGTCGGATCTCGGGGTATATAGCCTCGAGGGAGCCGAGCTCTATAAGACGTGGATCATCGCTATCGTCCATAGCTGCTATGAGTTGTTTTGTTGTTGTTGATGATATGAGTGTTCATCCTATGGTGGCGTAGTGAGTGTATGAATGCACTCGAGTAGAAGCTTCGACCAGAGTGGCAAAGCTGAGTAAGTATCAAGGGCCCTCGAAATAACCAGCCCTTAGTGATGAGTTTCTGCTAGGCCTCCATCGTTGTCGTTTGCCTCTCTTTTCTTTTCTTATCAAGACTCGAACATGAGATGCTTTGCTTTGGTGGAGGTACTTTTATGTACGGATAAAGAGGGGCGAGACGAGGGTTTTTGAGACGGTGCCCAAGATTAGTATAGTAGATAGGTAGGGTTACCTACTTCAAAATGACCACTGAATAACTGGAACTGAGTTATAAAGATGAGAAATGTTATCGCCGATTATGAAGAAAAAGAGATCATGTTATTCATACCGAAACAAGTTAGAAGTAGCCATGATGACTCTTTTGCCGTCGTTGAATTTGGTAACTTCTCGATTAGGTACCCGCTATTCACCCTTGACGAATGAGAGATGCTGAAATCTGCGACGCCACGATTTCAATCCGACAATACTGTAGCCACATACACATTCTGCACAGCCACAGCGACATGCTGCATCGTCATCTACACCACAAAGCATAAACTTGACTTTTAACTTTAGATAATTTCTACTCGTGACCACCTCATGCCTTTTCCTTGATTGTACCACAAACTACAATATACATAGATATTGAGTGAATCTGCCACGAGAATGAAGCTTTTTTCTATCCCTTGAACCCCAGAAACCGCATATAGCCAGCCCATCATGGACAACGATTCCGCTCCTCTCGCTTCCCTCTCCGTTACCCACGTCTACTATGTAAGTCGACACCTACACCAACAAGAAACGTATCTAAGAAACCACAATTTAGGATCCCAACGATTATGTCTCCCTCGCATGCGCCTATCTCGCTCTCCTCCCCCAAGCCCTCTGCGTCGTCTACGCCACCCTCGTACTCTTCACCCGTGAAGTCGAAGTGGCCCTCATGTTCCTCGGACAACTCGCCTGCGAGGTTATCAACTTTGCCCTAAAACGCCTGATTAAAGAGGAGCGCCCGCGTCGCATACACGGCAAGGGCTATGGCATGCCCAGTTCCCACGCACAATTCGTCGCCTTCTGGAGCATCTCTCTAGCTCTGTTTCTGCTCGTTCGCCACAAGCCACCCCGTTTGCACCAGGGTCGCGCATATAGTAGCTTGCACCGCCCGTGGAGTGTTCTCGAAAGAGTTGTCTTGAGCGTGGCTGGGGCGGTGATTGCGGCGGCAACGGCTTGGAGCAGGGTGTACCTGAATTACCACACGCCTAAGCAGGTAGTCGTGGGCAGTGTTGCGGGAGTCGTGAGCGCTCTGGGCTGGTTTGTCATTGTTGCTGTCGTGAGGCAGACAGGCTTGTTAAACTGGGCTCTAGAGACACCATTGGCGAGAGCTTTTAGGGTCAGGGATCTGGTAGTGGAAGAGGACATATGCCAGGCTGGTTGGGAGAAGTGGGAAGAGAAGAGAGTTGCTGCTCGATCTGCAAAGAAGAACACATAGCCACCAGGCATGATACAAGAACCATTCCCGCTTGGGACTACTAACACCAAGAATTTAATGTGGCCATCATCTCAATCATTCCAAGTGCTCACTGTCAAATGTTGATATCACATTTATACAATGTTGCTAATGAGGTCGCTCCCTAATCTTCTAACATATTATATATATATAAAAGGTCCAAATCTCGACGCTAGTTCCAAGATGGTCCAAAACATGAAAAAACAAAGGGAATCGTTACAATTGTCAAACCGTTCATGAAAAATCATCACTTTCCGCTGTTGCCCTACCCGCTTTTTTCCCATATAGCAATCAAATCCATGGTCCTTTTGTTGTCCCTGGGTCAACTGTTGACCCTTGACGACTATGTACTCTGCCCGTCTCTGGTCCTGTCCTTGAGCCCTGGCGGCTATCCATCCTGTTTATTTCTGGTTTTGACTTGGAGTTGTGACGGCTATGTATTCTGCTCGGCTCCCCCATAGCTGAGCCCTGGCGGCTATGAGCTCTCGAAGAACTGATCGATCCCTTCCTGGGATTGTGTGAAGATGAACTGGGCTGTTGCTCCTGAGGGCTATATACAGCGGAGCTAAGAGTTGTCTCTGGGGGTGTGTTCATACCCGCACTGAGAGGAACCGGTGGGAGTTCCTTCTCAGAGAGTCTCTCATCAAAGTTGTCTTGGATCTTGTACCTGGCGCCTTCGCCTGGCACGTCGACAATGGCGATGGCAAGTGGACTTGTTTTTCTTGGGAAAAACCTCACTGTGCCGCTGGAACATTCGAGGTTATGCACCTGGTCTGTGTCTACTTTTAGTTGGGGTTTGGCGGGAGCCATATCAACAATGTTGGATAGGCGTAGGCCGATCTGTACAGTTGCAGTCGAGAGCATCGAAGCACCACTCGAACGGAAGTTTTTGTCGGGTAAACGGAGAGCTGGAGGGGCAAGTAGATAATCGTCATCTAGGTCTTGGGTTGTAGGATCCTTCGAGGATGGCTCGGCTTGGTAGGTTGTTGTTGGTAATAGCACGGGTGATTTGGGTGCTTCGGCTTTGGGGAAGATGCTGTACATGCTCCTCTTGAAGTTTTTGATAGACTCCTTTGAAGATGTCCGTGGAGCTTTCGGTACTGGTGGAAGATCGCGTGAATGTCGCATACTTCCTAAGCGCAAGGGCTTCAAGCCGCGGTTGAGGATGTCCTTGCGTGCCCCAAAGACCTTGTCTTCTACCATCAGGTCCTCCTTGCTTTCAGCCCTGCGAACCAGCTTGGGCGGGTCAAGGTCCTGCAGCAATGCTGACCCAGGGGTTGAAGGCTCTTGATCCTGGCCATCACCCCATTTCCTGAAACTCTGAGACGCCTCGATGTCGTCATCAGAACAACCAGTCGGGGATCTACTTGATCGCAGGAAGAGATAGAGACAGCCAAGCAGGAACCCTGGCATATTCATTACAACAGTTCCGATCATGCTTAGCATCATTGATGTTTCTCCAGCTGCTCCAGGATCGCGGAAAGACGTATTGTAGAAGAATGTTATCTGCAGAGTCTGTCGGGAGTTAGTTAAGTTACCACGTAGAGTTCAATGTACTTACGTATAATATCACGGCAATCACCATGTGGTACACCATGCGAGACGCCTCGTCCCTTACAGCAATGTGCATCCTGGCCCCGGTGTGGAGTTTGAAGCAGATAACACCGCACTCAATTAGTACAATCAAGATGACGGTAAGCAAGACTCCAAAGATTCCGGTGTCGTATCGATGAAGAAAAGAAATCAAACTTGCAAAGCAAAAATCTGATGGGCGAACGGCAAAGGTGATGCAGAGTACGATGAGCAACAGGGTACCGATAATTGCGAGACAGGCAAGGGTGTTGAATTTGCCACGAAAGGGGAAAATGCTGGGCCTCGTAATTCTGATTGTCAATTCCAGTCCGAAAAGCAGCTGGATGAAAGGAACGATGAAGAATGCTGTGGCTGTATTAGTATGGCTGAGTGAAAGCCCAGGGATTCTCTGACTTGCCTGGAAGCATCATCCGCGATACTATGGCACACCGCAGGATCATAAGAGACTCGAGTCCCCTAGCCTGAGCAGTGGCATACGTAATGCCCTGAACTACGATGCCCAAGGAGAGTACGAAAGGGTAGACATCTCGTCCCTTGACTAGTCGAAGCCAGGATGATCTGGAGAATGAGTGTGAGAATAGGCTTTTAGGATGAGAAAGGGGGAACGTACTTGAAGTCCCATATCGGTTCGATTCGTTTTAATGATTTCCATGATCTCAAGAGAATGCTGAGAGCAACCGCAAATGCCACTAGCACGTTGAAAACTGAGAGGACGATGATCGAAGTGCGGACGGAGCCAGCTGCAGCAAACTTGAGTTGGTTATCCCATTGTGATGTCGAGTTCGCCTGGAACTGAAAGCCGGTCGTGTCCGTTGTCGAATCGTTGTCCATCTTTGGTCTTTTGTCTGTTCCGATTCGAGAGGTTGTTGATTAAAGGGCAGGCTTGAGGCCTTCACAGTGCCGGCACCGCGTTATCCTTTTGAGTTGACTTAGTTTCCCATGTCGATGTCGATGTTGTTTGCGAATATCGAAGGAGAGATCCTATGCCAGAAAGAGAAGAGAGAAGACAATGACGAATAGATAGCAGTAACAAGTGTCAATTGAAAGAGAGCAGAGTTGTGAAGCAGCAGAAAGATGATCAAACACACGAGAAAGCACTGAAGGAAAATGAAAAGTGATGAAATGAAGTGGCAATGGCACCTGGCCTGTGGCAAACGAATGTACTGTATGATTGAAGATTAAGAAAGAGGAAGTGAAGATCAGACACCCACCAACTAGGTGGGAGGAGGCGGAGGTAGGTGACAGAGGCGATATAGGACTTGATATCTTGAAGCAAGCAAGGGCAATCAAATCTAGCGGGAACGCAGATTGCCCTAGATCCAGCAAGCCTGATGACCCCTGTACGACTCAGAAATCTCTAAAGAGCAAGGATCAAGCTACTTCATGACGGAGCTTGGTACCCGTATCGAAGCTGTCCCCCCCTGGCGGATAGATGATGGTGAATGATGATAGCTAACCAGGCCAAACTCTTGGCCTTGGGGGCATTTCCCGCATTAGGGCGAGAAGGTTATTGTTTCACTCGTGTAGATTGAGTTTCTGAGATGCTGGTTTATTCTCAATGGCGCTGACGAAATGCGTGTAAGAGAATGGTGGACCACCAAAATATTGATCTCTTGAGCTTGATCAACTGATGTCATTCACACTTGAGCTGTTGAGGAGCATTGACTATCGAGCTTCAGATGAAGCCACAACTGAAGTAAACAGTTGGTTCGTCCTGCTGGTGACATCTTCAAGTCAATGGGCTTCTGCAAAAAAAGAGTCTTGTGAGGGCGGCAAAAAACGCCGGGTCTAAGAGGCTGAAGCATTGGGTTGTTGTTACAGTCAAGTTTGGTCGGGTTGGAAGAGGCAGGAGTTCAAGGGAAGCAGACGGGGGGTTAGTCCGTATTGGGTATAGCGCCCACGTTTTGTGCAGTTACGCCGCAGACATAAAACAAGAAGGAAACATGGGTCAAGGGATCCCCTTAAGAGTGACTAATGGGCCATTTCCTCTTCTGGAGCAGAGAGTTTGAGATTCCAATGGCAGGTCGCACGGATGCTGTTAGTGCCGAAGGCGGGGAGATAGGACCCCATGCCCCTTGCGACGTTTCACAAGGATCACAGCATGCGAACACCCAAAACTTGGGAAAATATTATCTCGTCGGGCGAGTCAAGTTCGCTGAGAGCCTTGTCTAGCCTCCATCTTGTTGTTTCAAGCCTTTCCTTTCCACTTTATCTTTGAAACTCGCTGCTCCCCAAGCGAGCACGCACGCACAAGACGCCAGGTCAAGGTTTAAATGCCGAAGTCTTGGAGTTGCACTGCAGCTATCAACCTCGTAAATTGACGAGTATCGTGCTTGTAGAGTACGGGTATTTTTATTAAAAATCCCGAGTCGTCCTCCGGCCCGAAACCATATTATATTATATTGGGGATCAAGACGTATCTAAGTGGAGGATTTACTCAACTTAATATAGACGTGAAGAACCCATACGGATAGACTCGCCGGAACGAGGGGAAGTCTCGTGGATCACTCTACGCTACTGATACTACAATAAACTAAAAGGCGAGTCCCGTTCGTGACTAGGTCCTAGGTAGGTAGTTCATTCATTGACCATTCTGTGGTACTCCTCGAGCCCATGTTTGAGAATCACCCCAATAAACTCAAGTCTGTGACTTGTTTCTTTCACTCATTCAACAGGATCCAATGATTGAAAGCGTCGATCATATCGAAGTTCATGCTGCATCATGCGTAGATCACTCTTTGCTATTTCCTCGTTACTTAAGGCGTAGAAAGGAAGTAAGCCGAGGTGAGAGATGTTTCCTCTTCAAACTCAGCCTCCCAGAGGCGAGCTGGAATATAGCTAGGGGTGCTATAGCAGGAGTCAGTGGCTTGCAAAGTGTTTGATTATAAAGACTTAACCACCTGTATTAACTACGGTAGGATCCCAAGGAAAAGTGCGTGCTCTCGGGTTCAGTATACCTGCTCTTCATCCTAGCAATTGTGATGGATGCTTAAAACGAATGTGTTACTGAGTGCTACACATGGTGTTCGGATGACAGGTCTCTTATTATAGGATTCTCAGGTAGCTTCAGCTCGGATCTTCGACCTGATACAAAGACAAATAGGGGTATTTGTCATTTTGCCATGCGAGATCAAGATGGAATTTTGCTTCGTGATGTATGCCAATCCAGTCCAGCTCTAGGTACTGAATCCTTTCCAGAAAAGCAATCAGCAACCGGTTTCACTGTCCATCCTTGGTTCTGTTGTCACCATCTATATATATGCCAAGGAGGGCCTTTTGTCTTGGGCAGGACTCGTATGTCTTTGTGGCTTTTAACTAAGTGAGGTTGAGATAGTTTCCGTAGCCTCTTGGGCGTCAACCAGTTTCACATTGCATTAACTGGTTCAACTTAATTGAGGCAACTGTGAGTAGATTGGTTGTTCATTCATGTCTAATCCAACTCTATTGGTTCTCTATCGACTACTGCAATAAATCGATGACATTCCAACAAAGAACGGTTTATGCTGCGATCAAGTTACACAGCGGAATTCGGGAGGATATATCGCATTATTTGCTATGTCATTGGTTCAGCGAATTATGTCATGTTGACCATAATCAACGGACAGATTGAGTAAGTCTCAGTAAGCCATGTATTGGTAATGGTTGAGTAGCGGCCGACTTGAGTTGACCGAAATATCCTTGTGCCAGTAATGGGATTGTATGAATGATCATCATGATGGGGCATTGAACCCAAATTTACTTTAGCCTGGATTTGACCAATACGAAAATCGAGCCCTCATTCAGTGATCGTTGGATAAAAAAGTAAGAGAGGAGACAACCGTTAAGAATATGTTTTACATATGCGTATCATGACTGATGCATACAACAAGATTTCCACTCTGGTTATCTCAGCACACTGCATGCAGCTCATCAGCAAGAGCTAAACTCTTTAAAGCTGTGGGTTGTCTCTTTAGGGTGGGTATAAGAGCTTTCCGAAGCCCATGAGTTATATAGAAAGAGATGATACGGTTGCAATTGGAGTGATATTAAAAACTTGTCCAGACTCCAGAGACGATATTCAGTATCAACCTCATTCTTCAAAAAGGAAGAAGAAGAAAAGATCGTCGTCAACCTGAGCATTCCATTGCATTACAGCTACCATCTAGTGGACCCATCTCTATCTCCCCACCATTGATAGATAACGTCATGCAACACGAGACAGCGACAGAATACAACAACCAAAAGGTACAACCACACAATCTCTATTCAATCGAGGAAATGGGAGAACAGGAGGAGAAACATATACGCTTTGAAGATGGAGGCGACCGCGACTTTGATGGGAGCTCCGATGAAGACTCCAAGGCAGTAGAGGTTCGTTAACACTACCACCAATACTGGGCGACATACATACGGGCATACAAGAATGGCGCAACTGATACTCCCCTCTCCTCTGTGCAGGTCGTCTTCGATCCAGGGAACCCATATCGTCGCAAGAGCTCAATGGTAGCCTCAGAGATAAAAGCGCCCGTGATGCGCCATCCTACACGCCGTGACGAGTGCCTTGTCCACCAGTTCCTCGACAGCCAGCGACGCGCAAAGGATGCAGCCAGCGAGCCCGACTCGGAATCCTCAATGGGAAACTATTCCGCTTCATACCTGAGCAATAACCCAAATTCTACACAAGCGACTTTTCACAAGACCATCAATGGCGACCACGTTGAAGCCTGTCGCAATGACAGCCTCGACTCGATTGTCGACCCCAAATATCAAAAGAAGTGCCGCGCTGTTGTAGAACCTGGCAGTATGGATCATTCTGGCCAGGCTGATCAGCAGGCCTGGACACAGCAGATGACCAAGAGCATGTCTGATATGGACCTCACTGGTTATCAGGACGACATGCGAAGTCGTCTGTTGACCAAGCAGCAGCTTAGCGACATGGCCTGGGGTGTACGAGAACTGAGTCGCCGACTGAGCAGCATGCGTCTTCGTTTCAAGGTCAAGAGCATCTTTATCTTGACAAAGATCTACGATCAAGACCTGATTCCAAAAACGCGAGAATTGGTCAAGTGGCTGCTACAACATAACCACGAGGTTGCTTATACTGTCTACGTTCAAGATAAACTCAAGACGAACAAGAAGTTTGATGTGGATGGAATCATTGAAGAAGTTACCAAAGAATATGTTGAGACCGGGGAGGTAAATGAGCAGGCGGCCAGGGAATCAATTGCCAAACGACTCCGGTCTTGGGATGAGAACATGTGCCGAACACGACCACATACTTTTGACTTCGTCATTTCACTCGGTGGTGATGGCACGGTGTTATACGCCAGCTGGCTGTTCCAGCGCATTGTGCCACCTGTGCTGAGTTTCGCGCTGGGAAGTCTAGGTTTCTTGACCAAGTTTGACTTTGAGGACTATCAGCAGACGCTCACAACAGCCTTCACAAAGGGCGTCACTGTAAGTCTGAGGCTACGCTTCGAGGGCACCGTCATGAGGAGCCAGCCACGCAAGAGAGCGCTGCTTGACAAGGGTGCCGCCGAGGAGGACGAGGAGCAACCACGAGACCTGGTGGAGGAACTTATTGGAGAGGAGAGAGAGGACGAGCACACACATCGACCGGATGGGACGTTTGAGATTCTGAATGAGGTGGTGGTGGACAGAGGGCCAAACCCAAGTGAGAATCCCAGAGAAAACGTTGACCCTGCAGGAGATGTTCTAACGTATATTCTAGCCATGTCAACTACCGAGATCTTTGGTGACGACGAGCACTTCACATCGGTGCTGGCTGACGGCATCTGCGTGTCGACGCCCACCGGTTCAACGGCGTACAATCTTGCCGCCGGAGGTTCTCTGTGCCATCCAGAGAACCCCGTGATGCTGGTCACGTCCATCTGTGCACACACGCTGTCGTTCCGGCCCATCATCCTACCCGACACGATCGTTCTGCGAGTCGGTGTGCCGTACAGCGCACGAACGGCATCATGGGCGAGCTTTGATGGCCGAGAGCGTGTTGAGCTCAAGCCGGGAGACTACGTGACCATCAGTGCCAGCCGATTCCCGTTTGCCTCTGTGCAAGCCGAGGGGCGGAGGAGTGAAGATTGGGTGAATAGCATCAGTGGAAAGTTGGGATGGAATACACGACAGAAGCAGAAGAGTTATAAGGAATGGGAGAAATGAGATGATGATGTATAACGATGGGTTGGAGTTGTGGGATATGGACTTGGTATTGATGTGTGCGTATATGCATGGATAGGATGGCGTTTGATGGTAGATTCCAAGAAGGGTGTTTTCTGTGTGCGGTATTCCATACAGCATGAGGAAATATGTCTTGTATTTCTGTATTATTATGGGCTTTTCTTCATTCTTGATCAAATGCAATGGGATGTGATGGTGGTATTATCTAGTGAATTACTGTAATTTAGTTAATTGCTTTTGTTACCCCACATCAGGCGATTGTCTCAACGCTTGAGAAGGTTCCCGTCAAAATGCACCACCTTTTATCACCGACACCGCCCCTCCTCAACAGCTCAATAACTTCGTATATGATACCTCAATTGAAGCTATAACACTGTAATTGAGCCCCTCGATCTTTCAGTTAATCAATTGAGCTATTATCGACCCTCTCGCCACCATGTCTACAGAAACCGCATCATCCCTCCCACCAGACCTATTCGACCAAACGACAATCATATCCCTCTTCTCAACCCTCGCAATCGTCTTTGCCGCCTACGCCGCGTCTCTAAAATTCCTACCATCATCGTCCTCAGGAACACTCCGCTTCCTCTTCATATGGCACCTCGCCGACGCGCTGTGTCACTTTCTCCTCGAGGGCAGCTTCTTGTACCACTGCTTCTTCTCGCACCAGCCTCTCCTCGACGATGCGAAGACGGACCTGTTCCCCACACCTCCTGGGTTTCTGGGCTATACCGATCGAGTATATGGTGCGCAGTCGGGTGGCAGTAACCCGTTTGCTCAGCTGTGGATGGTGTATGCCAGGGCGGACAAGAGATGGGCTGGTGTGGATTTGGGAGTCGTGAGTCTGGAGTTGCTGACTGTGTTTTTTGATGGACCTCTGGCTGTTTATATCTGTTATTGTCTTTCCAAGAAAGATCCAAAGGTTAGCATCTGGATGATTATCCTGGCTACCTGTGAGTTGTACGGTGGTAAGTCTCGATATTCATACACAAACGCGTTAATATACCAACCACACATATTTAGGATTCATGACGTTTTGTCCAGAGTGGCTCATTGGAAGTGCCAACCTCGATACGAGCAACTTCATGTATCTCTGGGTCTACCTAATCTTCTTTAACACCCTCTGGGTCTGGATTCCTCTCTGGATCGTTTGGTACTCAGTTAAAGACATTTCCAACGCCATGAGTGTGCGACAAGCTAAAAAGAACTTTTAATGGAGCTCTGAGAGTGCTGCTCTGGGATGTCTCTATAAACTTAGACTATGTTGAGGGACTTGTACAGATCACGGTCCAAGTTTAGGCGGCATTCATGATGACTTAAAAGATACGCCTCAAGGCCTATCAGGCGCTGTAAAATAGAAAGGAGACAAGTCAACAGGTTTCACGCGAACTTCTTTGGATGGTTTGAGATATCTTGCTATAACACTATAGTAATTGACTATAGAAGTCGTACACATGATAATGTTAGAGCTCGAGTTATGCTATATGAGCGATGGCTGTGATTGGTCCGTGGTAAGACCAGAACGACTTCACATATGTATGGTACACTCTGAGCATACATATCAATTTGAATTGAGAGTCAAAAACTGGTTCACATTCAAGAGGCAAGATGTTTGTCTGTTTCAAAAGATGGATTGAAGAGCGACTAAATTGGGGTATCTGAATGCTCAACAGTTATGGTACTGCAACTCTTCCGAGCCAGAGGACAGCCCAGATCCTTCTCAAATCGGTACACAGCCATTTCTCCTTCGTTAATCAGTTCTGATCGAAACTTAAGGGTTCTCGCTGTAAGCCTCCTTCTTGGCGCCGTGCGTGACTTCGTCCTTCTATAAGGGTGTTAGTTTCTTTTCTTTGCTCGACGAGTTCTTTATTGTTGTACTGACCTTGTCAGAAACGGCGTCCTTGGCAGCAGAGGCGCTGTGAATAGTTAGAATTCATGTTCATTATTTGTTGAGATATCGTTAAGCATACCGAGTGCCAATGCCGGCGTTCTAGATGAATGGTTAGTTTGACGACTTATGATGAGCAAAGGATAAGGTAGCTTACAGAGTCCTTGGCGACCTCCTTGTTGGCCTCCTTGCTGGTACCAGAGAGACCCTCCTGGACCTTCTCGGTGGCCTGGTTGACGGTGTTCTTGATGGAATCCATTATGATTTGAGGAGATGTTTTCTCGTAAAAAGATGAAGATTGTAGTTGTAGTGGATGGTTGAGATGTTGTGATGAGATGAGATAAGAGGAAAGGATGGGAGATGGAGGGAGGGAAGGTGGTCTTATATAGAGTAAGATGGACTACAAACAAGCAATAAAACTCTCCGTCATAGAGCGTTTGTCCATCTCAGTGGGTGCGCATTGTCAACTTGATTGGGTGTGTGTTCTTTGCTCGGATGGCACAGCAGACCTTTGAGAATTCCCCTCTCGAGTTACAGATTTCCCATCATGTGAAGAGGATGAGTGTCGTCATAGATTAGGTACTGTACTGTGCAGACAAGTCTTACAATGTCTAGATACAGGTGGGAGAATACTCTGTGTCACTCAACCACTTGAAAGCAGAGCAGCGAGCAGCGAGCGAGCAAGCAAGCTCGGCGGTTTAGCTTGTGATGGTTGCTCGAGAGACATGCCTGACGTCAGTTCATCACTAGAACGTCATCTCGATGAAAGCATCCATCTGGGTTTGTACATATTGCTTGTACATACCGGTTTCAGTTTCTGCATGTGGATTCCTTGATATATCTAGATAATTACACATGATCAACCTCGGGCCCTTGCAGCTATTTCGCCTCTGTTGCAAGCAAGGACTTGTTTGGAGTTTTGATGTCATATCAGAGCTTCTCTCGAGGTGTTTTCTCCTTTGAGAACTGGGATCCACTCTGATATTACATCGTGTAACATGATGGGTTAGAATGGACGGCGCCACATGGCGGGGTAGAATGAGTGTGGCGGTGACGTGGCCATTGAAGTTACCTCACACTTTAATCATTTCGTACTCCCCCAGATCGGGCTTTTTACAGTACATATGTATGTATTTCTCTTAGTTAATGCTTGTGATTGACTCTGCCTGCATTTCTCCTCTTTATCATTCATTTCACTGATTGGTTTCTCTCACCATCTCGGATGCTCCCCATCGAGATCTCTCACCTCGTGGTCCACTCTGAAGGAGCAATCTCTCCGCTGCTCCAGCTTTTTCATCCTTGGATGAAATATCATTCTTGTTTCCTGGCGCGTCTCTTTGTTGACCCAGTACCGCTCTAGCCACTCAATATCATGACTTGCTTGCACAGCCAATTTCGAGAGCTCTTGAATGACCGATTATGCCCGGGAGTACCCGCTTGAGCTTTCATTCCCTGGTCTGAATGACGTCTTGATTTATCGCTTGATCCGAAGCTTGTTCATGCTTTGTTGATTCGGCATAACGTTGGGTTAGATCATGGCCAAAACTACTGATTCTACTGTACATACAATATCAACTAGAATCATGTCTTAATTATTTGCAGATCAGATCGGTCTAGATTGATCTGCGACCCCCCGCTCTTGACCACATTCCAGGGCAACCCAGCTGAGGCTTGTCAACACATCGCAGCCGTTTTTATCCCCGCCGGAATGCTCCCGTCGCTCCCGCAGAGGTTGAAGCCTGCCTGAGTTTGTTGAGAAAAGGCTTCGATCGGTCCATGTGTGAATCTGTATACGTATGTTTTCATGTTTGACCATCGGCAATCATGAGAGCGAATACGATCATCGCAGCACATGTAAGTCGCCTAATCTTGCAATAGCTTGCATACATACGAAATCGTATCATGTTTGCAGCTTGTCCAAATAGGTATGCGGGAATGCATTAAGTTTGGTTTTATTGCGGCTCAACAGCTCGGCAAGCTACATCAAAAGTCAAAGGTCTAGAATGATCATCGACTAGAATTACACAGGCTGGGCACGCGACTAGCGAAGATGAAGCATCGTCACTATCAGCATCTTCTGAATGATTTAACCCGAATCTAGCTTGCATACTAGCTATTTCTTGTACAGTAGTCGTTCGTTTGAGCGAGTAACTTGGAACATACCTCTATGTAGGTAGTTTGGTTGGTTTGATTAAAATTCGACTTGATATGTTTGACAATCACACATGCCAAGGTGGATTTACTACAATCCATGGCAACGTTTTCGATGGGTTTTGGAGTCTATACTCACCTGAACTCTACGATATCTGTCAGTGACTGAAGGTAGCTGAATCTGATCAAGAACGAGTTAGGTAAATGCGCTGCACCCTAGGACTGATCGCCTCTGAGTATGCTCTACAGAGAACCTGAGTTCAAACGAAGCCGTCTTAAGGTTTATCATGTCGTCTTATATTTAAACGAGGGTCGATCAGTTCTGCGAACCAAGCCTGTTGTTTCCGTCTAGAATAACTCTAGTGCCAATTCATTCTATCTGTACTCCTATTCGAGTATCTTTCTTCATCGAGGTGATCGACACGTCAATGGGAAAGCCATGTCAATAACCTCGCTTTTATGACGGGTTTCGTTAGTACCTAGATTGGTCGGTGTAAAACTAGGTAGCTCTCGAAACGTAATGATTTTATCAGGTAGCTTTCCCATCTTTCGGCCCTCATCCGGAGTCTTTCGTCCTTCGTACTTGTTCCATCGCCCATGATCAACCACAAGTATCTTTCGTAAACATATACATTCAGTAGACCTGTTTTATATCGTTTGAATGTCCTACGGTCGTGGACAAAGCCTGTGTATGGGTCTTTTCATTGATGGTAACGGTCTATTATGCTGTCTTCTTTACTCCCCGTTCAGTCATCTGTCTCGCAACATCGACAAAACAATGTGATATTCTTCTTTTATGCTTCTTTTATGGGCGACTACTCAGTCGCTCTGTCTGTCTTGGATTATTTGACATCTATCACACCAGACGGCATTTGGATATCTGGCTCCTTATCGAGTGGCTCTATCCGTCAGCCTTCTTCAAGTACGAACTCAACCGGCACTTTGTATCCAGTAAATGAGTTCTCTTATCGGTTCAACGAGTTCTAAGACAGTGTATTCACAATATGCCTTGCAAGAACTATATCATACATCTTCTCACTGTTTGACCAGTTAGTCAAGCATAAGTTACCATATAGCATATCTCGAGTCCAGCATCGTATGGTACCTCAATTGGCCTCTTTGAACATAGCATATCTACTTGAAAATTGTCCAACACCCAGATATCGGGCCATTTAGTCTGCAAAACTGGTATATATCTTATTATCGAATATTTCCTCGGGGTGGATTGAGGAAATGCATGTGGTCTGATGAAGGGAGCAGGTGACTGTTAGCTACCCTATATATACGTAGGAATACGGACATGGCTTCGATTTTCTTTTCTACCAGTCACCGACATAATAAATGGCCCTTCATTCTTTTCATCAAGGTAATATTCTTCCCATCATATTCACAAGTACTCTGATTCATATCTAACTCTATGTTGACAGGATAGCTTGATAAGTGCGGGGAGAAAAGGGCTTCCCATAACCCATGCCAACAATCCAGTCAAGATAAGTATTTGGCAGAGCATATGCGATATCACGAGAGGCCCTTTTTCTTTGTACACCATGAGAGAACATTGAGTTTTTCTCGAAAGGATATCAGCTGCCCAGTGACGAAATACCGGTGGGAACTAAGTTACCTCGGAGCAGAACCCCTCCAGACTGAAAGCTGCTTGTCATCATCCACAACACCAAAAGGACACACTAGATATCGCCAACGACAAGTGGTCTAGGCCTCCTTTTGTGTAAGCAAGGGCAGGTACAGGGTGCAAGTATCACATCGCCTATGTCTAGTGTGCCCAGCACGACACCAGGCATCATGAAGCACCTCATCGTTGTAGGTGCTTGCTACTTGGATACGATCCTCAAGAACGTCCCCTTGACTACCTACCACACATGGCATCTACTGACCTACCTCCAGTGTCCCCTTCTTCCCATCCGAGGACTCCAAACTACGTGCCACCAGCCTCAATATCCGACGTGGAGGTAACTGTCCAAACTCGCTTCAAGTGTTGGAACAGCTGCTCTCCGAACGTGACACCCTCCAGCTGCATCTAGTATCACCTCTACCCAGCGCTGCCTCATCAGCAACACGGCGTGTTGTCTCGTCGTTCGGTCCGCGGTCGAATATTGACTTTAGCTACTGCATCTACCGCGAGGAGAGTACAGAGGCGGCAAGCAGTTACATCATCCGCAGCGAAGCATCGGGCAGCCGCACACTTGTCAATTACAATGACTTACCAGAGATGACCGAAGACGAGTTTGGCAACATTGCGCGAGCCTTCAAACCGGACCAGGAGACATGGTGGCACTTTGAGGTAGGATACATGAGCGGTAGCATCTGCCCATCAACTCCAGACTGAGTGTGTATGCAACAGGGCCGAATCCCGGATACTCTACAAAACTGCATCCGTCTTCTGCGTAACGTACTACCGAAAGCAACAATAAGCGTCGAAGTCGAGAAGCCAGGCAGAGAGGGTCTGCCGGAGCTGGCTGCCGAGGCGGACGTTGTATTCTATTCGCGAAGTTGGGCTGAGGTGAGAGTGGACTCATGGGCATCAGGCTGTCGTGGTTGAATGACCTAACAAGGACACAGAGTCGAGGACATGAAACTCCGGAGGAGTGCCTGAAAGGCGAAGGGCATCATAAGGCGTGCGTATCATGGCAAGATATCGTGCTTGTGCGTGCTTGGGCGCTTTTGGCTGACTAGAAGCTGCTGCATGATAGATCACTGGCACTGTGTACGTGGGGTGCAGATGGAGCAGCTGGGCTATCTTGCGAGACAGGCGAGATTCTTCGCTGCCCTGCCCAGGATGAATCTGGAGGAGACATTTCCGTGGTCGAGTGAGTTGCCCCGCCCTTTGCAATATCACAGCACAGCACAAGTCGCGTAGAACTGCAGGAATTGACCACTGTTCGAGATATAGTGCCGTCGGAGCGGGGGACACTTTCATAGCCGGAATGCTGTACGGGCTGATCTGTCACCCTGACGACTGGACCATGGGGAAAAAGCTGGGTTTCGCCGTTCAACTGGCCACACTCAAAGTGCAGCGGGAGGGGTTCGACAGGCTCGGGGAAGACATGCTGGGGATTATGACTGGGACTGACGGTTGAATGGCTGCTTGTGGGAAGTGATGGGGATATCTGCTTCTGCCCGCCTGCCTGCCCGTCTAGTCCCGATAACGACGATATCGTGTTTCTGCTTGACGACGATCCAGACACACTTCACAGGTAGATAGATAGCCTAGAGGTCAGACTTTTGGTGCAAGGGTACGATGCCGGATGGAAGATGAAGGGAAGATGGGAACGCTAAGCCAACAAAGGGCAAGGAACCAGGCGGCAAAAAACAGAAAAGGAACTCGGTGAACCTAGGCCACAGTTTCGCTGATGGCTTACAGCGGCTGATAATACCCTCAGTTCGATATGAGAGATTAAGTGGGAGTTGATAGTGGAGGAGAGAGGTGAAAGGGAGGGGGACAGAACCAGGGGAGAAAGGCGGTGAAAACGGGGAATAGAAAATATTGGGTTGCTTTGCTCTCTTCATTGGAAGTCTCAACCACAGTAGTACGTATTGTATGTACTAAGGACAGATATTAGTATGGAGGCGTAGGCATGCTGCACGCTCGTCAACTGCCTGTCCTGTCTCATCTGCTGGGTGTCGATGTGATGCAAGTGGATGCGTCTTGTCTTTGGCTACCTGCAAGACACAACCTTCAACCACGCGGATACGCCGGGGCTACTGCATGGAGACGATGATTAGTCTAGAAGCACATCTTGGTCCTGGTCCTGGTGCGAAGCAGCACCACAAGTTGGACGAAATCGATATAGCATGGATAGGCATGGTTACGCACCGGAGCCAGAGCCAAAGCCAGACCCAGGGCAGCGGCCAACCGTCTGCAGCTAATGCTAATGCTCATGCTAATGCATCAGAGAGGATCCAGAGGAGAAGCGAGCCGTTCAACAGCGTCGTCATGCCATGCAGAGTTTAAGGACCCAAAAGCCCCGAGACGCAGGCCAAGACGATGTGCCGTGGTTGCTATTTGGGCAGCTGGCTTGTTTAGCAGCAACACCAGGGACAGGGACAAGGTGTGAGACGTGTCAGATGAGACAGACGGGAGGAATAAGAGGCAAGTCAGCGGCAAGCTCAACAGGTCCGTGGATAGCTCGAGGGTAGGCTATTCACATTGCACTAACAACAACAGTCCACCATGGTAGTGCCGTTCTTGTCCAAGTACCCTATGTTATCCACAAGGGATGGAAAATTGTGAGCAAACAACAATCGTTGATGTAACATCCGATTCGTAAGTACAGTAGGAAAGTCGAAGGACAATAATGAGTTACATAGAAAAGCAGATAACCGCTGGTGACCAGGCGAATATCAGTGGAGTAAACCGTAAACACCAGAATTGAAGTCAAGATTGATTGATTGATCGACAAGGGAAAATGGGCAGCAGGGTGGGAGTCACGTATGTACGTACCTAGCTGGCATGCTGTTGCTCACTCTCATTAATGTCAGGAGAGGTGATCCAAGAGTTGAGCCAGCAAATAAGAAGACGGCAAGCCAAGACAGAAGCTATGAACAGATCCGTCAAGGAACTCGCTAATACAAATGAGTGATTGATTAACGTGAGCGAGTGCTTGCTTGTGTGAATGACGCCGGCCCGCTTTGAGAATGTCTCAAAACCCCTGCACCTGAAAAGAAAGTCAAAAGTGTTTGCCAGAACTAGAAAGGGGTGAACATGAACCCGCTTCAGAGGGGGTATACATAGTCTCAGAGGCAGCACAAATGCCCAATCGCAGCCATTGACGGCCCTGATCAAGCGGTGTCGCATTAGCTTCTAGGGTGCTGGCCGAATAAGCCCGAGGGACTCGGACGGTCAGAGGCTTTTCCAACTTTCCGTTGGCATGGCTGAACTCTGGCCTGGGCACCCCGATCGGTACGGTATGGAGCTCTCGGACGGAGGAGCGGGCGGCAGCTGGGGATGCCCCCGGCCTCCCGGGGCTCCATATATCTGTCAGAACTACGCCGCAGGCGTTATGACCACAACGCATGCGCACGTTTTGCAAGAATGTCAGGTCGTCGTGTTGGTGACTGACTGACTGACTGAGTGCCTGCCTGACGATCCTAAAAGTAAAATGTCTCAAGTCACGGTGAGCATACGACAGGACTCAGGCGTCAGTCATATCATGTGAAAGATCAAACCATTTCGAGGCTTGATCAATGTGACTTTCCTCCAGCGCTTCGTTTCTTGTTGCCAAGTGTTGAAGGGATCTGTAAGATTGTTATTTCTTACATGTGCTTCCCGAGAAATAACCCATTGGTCCTCATCTAACCTCATCTCGGAGCTGAGGTCATGCGTTGCGTTAAATGGAAAGGGTCCTGCTATGTATCGTGGTTTCGGCTACTGTAGTAATACACACACTCTATTGGCGACATGGTTAATATGTGCTGGTGGTTGCGCAGATCTGGTTGAAATTGGTCAGATTTAGCAGAGAAAGGCTGATGGACGCTGGTATCCAATCAAGACACAAAAGCAAAGTGTAAGTGCTTGTCCAGACATTCTCGGTTCCTTGGCTGTCCGTCCAAAGTTCCGGCGTCAAGCCGCCCGCAAGATCCTACACGCAGGCTCCAGGCTTATTGCCGCAACTCACCTCACGGCGTACAGTGGTCCGTATTCCGCTCACGACCACCGCATAGCCCCCACACCCTTTTGGTATGTATGTATGGTAAACGTTGTGTACCTAGGTACCGTAGGTAGGTTCAGGCGTTGAAGTTCTGAAAAGCTGAACATCTGTTGTGGCATTGTGCACGGGATGCACAGGGTTCGAGCCATGTCCAACAGTGACCCTAGGATCAAATCTCAGAGACAAGTTGAATCAACGAGTCATGAAAAAACATCAACGTAATCAATGACTTTACGCCCAGTAGGTCTGATCTAGGTCATCATATTAATAAAGGCACTTGCATGATCACAAACCCACATGCATGTCGGGGGCTAACGCTGTGCGAGATGGATGGTGCTCAGTCAAGGCGGCGGCGGCCAAGCCGGGGTTGTCTGTCTGTATCCTGCTCTGCTCTCTGCCTCTGCCTCTGCCTCTGAGGCGAATCCTGCTGACTTACATGGGATGGGATGGGATGGATGGATGGATATTGAGCCGTGGGTGTTATTGTGTGAAGAGCGAAACCAGCGTAACGGCATGTTGCAGGTCTCGACACAAAAGTCTATCCACCCATGGTGCATATTTTTCTCGTCAGATGCGTGGGGTTTTTGTCGTCTTGCGCCAAGCTCGACTTGTTTATTCGCCCTAGTGACGGATAGGAAAGGAAATTGGACCTTGGGCATGTGTACCGGTTATAGATAGAAGTTTTTTTACCCCGGCCCTGTAGCGTCCAAACAGGTCAGGTCATACACACTTCTGCCCTGGGCCTCATCCATGCTTGTCTGTGCTAGACCCATGGCAGCGGTTTTCAAAGGTGGCTCCTGCGACGTTTAGAGTCTAGCGTAAGGGCGACGGATCCCGGTATAAGGTCCCTGGGTCTGATCATCTCCGAGCGAGTCCTCAACAAGTGATGGTGGCTGCTGTTTGGCATAACCTGTAGGCAGGCTGTGCTTGTCCAACAGGCCAGTCGAGGGATGTTGATGTGTTGAATACCTACCTACCTGAATGCATTGCGTGGTCTTGTGTGAGCTATGCAATCCTGGGATAGTCGTATCCGAAATATACATATGTAAGGTCGTCTCAGGTCTATGAGGAAGCATGCAAACATGTAGCACACATAGCATATGTATGAATGTAAGGCTAGACCAAGCAAGTTGATTGATCATCGGCAAATGGGCCGTAGCTTTGGCGAATTATTCTTTTTCGCTTCCTTGGCGATACCCAGGTGTCGTGCTACTGTAATAATCCCTGACAGACGGGTTGGACCCTCCATCTTCACACCCCTGTCTCTTCGTTTTCAATCCACGCTCTGTTTTGAGTTGGCGTAGCGTGGGTTGCCGTCTCTTCATGACAGACAGTACGTACTCTACTGCTGAGTTTGTGGTTGAATGCTGAAGCCGAAAGTTTCGATGATGCAAGCCAAACGTTGACAAGCCCATCTGATGGCTTCATAGGGCCGTATGCCTCAACATTGGTTAACTTGATGGATGTAACCAACCAGGCAGTCGAAATACATACAGCTCGCGAGATTTCAGCGTCTTGGGAAAATGTCAACTGGGAGGCTTGAGATTCGCACGGGTATGTGTTGTGTCGTTAAGTCTTCGGATCAAATGAGATCTGACCCGAATACGTATGATGAATTATTGTTTCCTCGCGATGCAGATAGACCAGTAAGTCTGCTTGTCTGACATCGAATTGATTGCCGATCGCAAGGGAAGTTAGCGTTTGAGGCGGGCTGCTGAGCTACGGAAGGGTATCCATCGTTAAATGCTGAAAAGGGGTGAAGCCGAAGCATATCGCAGGTGTGCGATTAGCGGTATGCCTGCCTGCATGGGAACGTAAAACAACGACAACAAAATTTCAGCCTCTCCATGTAGTACTGGACGTAGTAAGTGGGCTAGGCGCAGGATCTTTGATTTGAGGCCGAAGAAGGGGAAAACCTGAGTTGAGCGCATGTGTGAGAGCCGCATTTGCGGTGATTAGAGACGGATACGTATGGGCGAAATGAGTTTCTGTCTTCTTCTTCTTTTTAAGATGACTTGATCAACGCTGTCCAGTACCAAGCAGAACATTATGGACAACAAGAGCGCGGAACGATAATATCTGTAAACTCTTCACTAAGCTTAAACGTGCATTTTGCAGAACCCATTCTGGGGTTTGATATGCCGTCCAAGGGAGGATGTAGCCAACTGGGGACTGGGCTGATATCCTGGTTGCCGATGGTTCATCAATTGCGCAGAGGATAATTTTGGATGACGCATATGCTTGGAGGTCCTCGTCAGCCGCGATGGGCAGATGTGATTCGAGCCACATTCACCGATGGAGTACTGAATGTAAGAACGGTGCGGTACTTCATCAGGGGCTGGTATGATGCTACGGTGTTGTGTTGGGATGGCGTAGCTTATGCAAAAGTTTCTGAAAACCTCACATGATGGTGGCTGCGCTTCCGTGACTCAAGGTATTGCAACCCACGAACTGTAAGGAGTAGTTGGAGAGTAGGCGAGCTGGTCAGCGATCAGCACCAATGTCTTGTGGTACAGCGTTCCGCACATAATGTTAGCGGGCCTTGCTCTGGTGAGATGGAACGTCTGGGCAGGCGGCAGGACAGTCAATGCGTCTCTGGTGAAGAGGACTGACTGGACATGTGGCCCACAATAGAGTCGCGCCCCAGCTCAAAGCCTCCAAGCCTTAACAAGTCGAGGATTTTGAGAACGGCAATTACCTGAATTAGCGTATGTCCAGTAAAGCCAAAGCGGGTTGAGCGAGAGATTGGCTGGACATTCCGGCCCCCCCTGTCGAGACTGGACTAACGAGCAAGCCAACGCGGCAGGCCAGGACATTTGAAGCAAAATTAGCCCAATCCATCTAACGAGCAGATCCGCAAGGTTCGTCAAAGGGTAAGAAATCTGGATGGCATCAGATAACGAACGTCGATGCTAATAATGTCATGTTGCGAAGAAGGCTTCAGTTCGTTGAGCTGGGCAACAATGATACTGTATTCGCGGCAACAAGTCTCCTTATTCGAATCCCGGTTTGGACTTGTCTTTCTTTGTTGGATGTCATGCTGCCCGGACCTGTTGATAATGCTTGCGATATTCTTGGACAGCAATGTGACTGTATCCGCCTGCAGCTTGTGACGAATTCCCGTGTCCGGTGAGCGGTACTGAGGCGCCGATGAGTTCTCCTGCCAAGTATGGATGGGGTACGGTTGTAATTTACGCGCATAATAGATCGACTCGTATCACTACCTAAACGGAGCAACCAGAGCTGATGATGGATTGTTGAGTGTCCTAGAGTGTTCTGACTACACACCGTCGGCTTGAGGACTCAGCAGGGTTAACTGATGCAAAAAGTTAAAAGATCCATCGAGGCGGCACGCTTTTGTCTCCCTCTCCACCCAAATTGCAGGGAGCTCAAGGGTGGCACACAACCACAGCCCTTGTTTGGTGACTGATTCAGTGGACGATCAGGGCAGTTTAGAAACATTCTGGCAACAAGGCCTATTTCACCCGCTGGCAGCCCCAGGCAGCTGATCCCTCTGCAATCCTTTCATCATAGTGGGCTAGTCCTCTTAGTGGTACGGTGAGACGCCCAGATCTTTCGAGGGAGCGCCGGCTTTGCAAGGCAAGGCCTGGAGGGAAGAGGGGCCAGCAGTGCGGTGCTCCACAGACCACAGGCACTCAATTCATCGCCGCCGTGGTCAGCAATGGAACTCTCAGGGTGGGGATTATCCTCGTAAAGAAACAGCCCCAAGCGAATTCCTGTTATAGTATAATATAGGCTTGATGAGTCGTACGTATGTATTGCAGGTACTGTATTTTTCAGGAGAGGGGTGATGAGATGAGACAAGGGAAGTGACAGAGGAGGAGTAAAAGCCGAGACTATCAAAGGTGAAAGTTTCGTCGCATCTTCCGAGGGGCTTCGGGTATGTGCTCGTAGATGATAGGCTTGCGAATCGTCATGATTGGTTTTCTGTTGTAAACCCACACATGTTTGTGTTGCTACTAGGTTTGCTTTGCTTTGTTTCAAAGCCTCTTTAGCTGGCGATATGTATTTGTTGGTTACTTTGTTTGAAAGGCATTGAATTAACGAGACCAGCCTGTCTCACTTGGTAGCAACATCTGTCTACCACGTACTCCATACCGACTTGGACACTATGCAGGCGTGCATGATCCCTAGCGTTGGACTGATAGATGCGTGTTTCGGTTTCGGAAGTGAGTTTTTGTATGGGCTGTAGAAGACGTGGCAGGCCACAAAGAGCATGGGATCCACCGAGAGAGATGTATCGTAGGCAAAGCCAAATCGTGTGCGTGCCCGAAAAGCAGCCCGTCTGTTGAAGTTTGGTGCTTGCGCTACACAGGGGAGTATAGTGTGTGGTACTGTACAGGTGCGGGTAGGCTGTAGAACGGGTTGACCCTCCAATGTTTACCCAGGTTGGAAACTGTCGTGGTTTTCACAGCCCCTGAGTGGAGGAAAAGAAGGCAATTTGATACGGCGCTTGGCTGACACTGGACTGGACTGGGCTGGACTGAAAGTTGATAACTGATGGTTGAGGCTTGCAGATGCTGTAGTGTAGGAGGCATGGTGGGTTTCCGCATTCTCCATCGAAACGGGAGAGGAAAGTGCCTGTGAAGGCGGAGCAGGACCGCATACCGAGGTCACCACGACTTGACTGAGCTGCATTTTTAGGCGTACGATACCCGTCACTGTGACTTTAATGACACTCACTTCAGATCCCCTGATGCTAGGTGATGCTGATGTTGGCGCTCAGGCCGTCCGGGCCGGGCGTTACCCTCGCGTGCCTGCTTTTGAATCTCAGTGTCAGGGGTGCCTTAGTCGTTAGGCAGGTTTCCAATGGCTACCTCCTCCTCTCCATCTTCAACAATCTAACTCGAGTCTTACCTTACATACTATGTACTGTATCCGTAGTTAGCTCAGACAGGGCTCGCTCCCTGCAAGCTAACGCGCTCTATCGTCGCTGGTACCTTACGGAGCAATGCAATTTGGGCAGCGGCAATATTCCTAGCACCCGCGTCCACTGAGCGCTCAATGGCTCATCTCAAGCGTCCCCGTGTTTTTGTGTTTGGTGTTCTTGCCACCGAGGATTCGCACACACACACGCACACGCACACACACCGCCCAGAGTAGGAGGTATCATCTTCTGACTACTGGAAAACAATAACCTACACGATAAAGGCACTAACACCGATTTACTGACCTGATTTGGGTATTAGCTCGCTTGTTATTTCTGTCTGCTCTGCTCTGAAGGGACTGGACAGTTGCAGTATGTGCACTATCGACAGAAGCACCATTCCCACCAATCTTTGCCTTGTTCAAATGTGGTTCCACATCTCAATATTCGAGACGGTCCTGTTAAGATCTCCATTGAGCTACCAGATGCCTGCGATGGATGTTCCATGAAGTTGCGCTGCGCCATTTCGTATGCCCTTGCTAGTACAATACAGTACATACCTACCTCGTCTGATTGATCAAACCTTCACGGTTATGGTCATTCAGGCCAAGCCCTCAACGCCAGGCTATGTACATACATTACATACATGCTGTATGTATCAAGTTGCGTTGCCCATCCATATGCTCCATCCTGCAAAGTGTTTATCACATTGCCAACACATTATTGGGCCCGTTGCTAACTAGAGAAACGATCAATCGCCCCAAGAACATGCGGATGGATCATGGTACACGAGAGAAGGCACACAGCCGTTTTACGGGTGTCCTACCTCGGTGGTTATGGACCATCAAAACTCTCTGCACACGATACCATCATCAAGCGCGTGTCGATCGACTCGATCAGATATGCCTGTTTGTCCTAGGAAAACACCTTGCCTTACATGACACCCGCCGACAACTGACCACGGGGCCGAGAAATGGGAATTACATGTGCTACAGCAGGGGTGCGTACAACAATCAGAACCGGCAACATGCCAAACCACCAAAGCGGTGATGCACATCTCGCTTGAATGAGATTCAAGACCCTTCCCGAGTGGCACTTTTAGCAACAAGGCAATATCCTATCCTTTGGCCTGGGCGCTTGCTCTGCAGTTGAGGTCCCAGCCCATCTCTGGGGCCTGAGATGCATGCATTGTGGCGCCGTCTGCTGGCAACCCTTGGTGCACCCCCAAGGTGATGGCTTTACCCCCTGCTGCTGGATGGGTCTTGCGTGGATCCTGGGCTAAGACTGGCTGAGTATGCGTGTCGTGAGTTTTATTACGACTCCAGCCCGTGGACTCAATTCTTCTCCATCCCTTCCATTCCCCACTACTCCATGTGAGCTGCATCCTTAGCGGCAGCGGTGGCTTTCCTGGAGTCCAGACGACCCGATGATGCCCACTTTCTTCGAGAGATTCTGTGCCCATGGGTCTGCAACGCAATCATAGCGGCGGGAGGCCCCATCGTTACAGTACCATCACCACCTTGTGCCTCGTTCCTTGTTCGCCTTGTCGGTACCACGGTACCACGCCAAACTTAGCTTCCATACAGTACCTACCTACAGCAGCTTTTTGTATGTAGCGTAGCACTGACAAAATCGGCGTGAACCCCACCCAGTCTCCCTCCTGGCACGCCCTCACACAGGAAACCAACCCTTGACTTGACCATGCCGCAGGCGTCGTCTCAATCCCCAGGACAGCAGCCTGACTGGCACTACTGACTTCCCGCCCACCTCTCTCACTGCCTGCCTTTTGCTCTGCCCGTTGAGACACCCCCCGCCGCCGACCCATATGACGCAGGCCACCCACCACCCCAGCTGCCATGCTAGAAACTGACAATCCTAGCACAGGAACGAGAAGGTGAGGGTTAGCCAAGTACCCCGGCACACTCGACGCTGATTTGACGGTTGTTGTGAATTCTACGGTTTGCAGCCAGTATGCTGGTGCTAAACTGTCCATGCTTCTTAATTGCTTGGTGCCTCCCGGCCCACACCCAGATCCTTGGAGAGTTGATCTTGTTCGAGCTACATACTAGACTCGATTTATCTTTCAAGCCATCGATTGCCCCATGTTTCGTTACTCCCTTGAACCCCCCCTTGGGGACTGGCTGTACCTCCATTTCACGATACATAATCAAGCCGAGCCCTTCTCAGATCTTTTCAATATCTGCCATATTCATCTACAACTCAAGACAACTTCCAACACGATACCGACTCTTAACATCAACTGATATTCCAATATTGTCCTTTGACACATCTCATCTTTCATCCTATCTCGGTTTACTCCAGACACTCCAAGATGATGCACCCACTCTACGGTGCGCAACCAGCAGGCTCTCTGCCTCTCACATATTCTCACGACACTACGCTCGACGACCGCACACAACAAATGGCATGCTCACAGGCCTCGAGGAGGTTTTCACGAGGGTCTAGCGGACAACGTCCTGGGGGTGCTATGAGAGTGGTCAAGCCTACCAGCGCCAACAGCAGCCCTCGTTCGTCTGGCTTCATGGCTCGACGCAAGACTCTTGTCAACGATGGCAACTCACAACGACGACAACAACAGATAATGGAACAGTTGTCGATGTTCTGTGATGTCGAGCAGCAGCAACCTACTCAGCGATCCTCACGTCCTGTGAGCTGGCATCCCAGCTCTTATGACCAGCAGCCCCAGGCCCAACTGAGGCAGCCCGCATATGGCTTGACCACAAGCCACTGGCCTGCCGACCAGCAAGACTTTTATGGAAACTACGCCCATTACTCTCCCATGATGAGCTCAACTTCATGTGGGACATCTCCCCTGGCCTTCTCCCACCTCCCTCTCCCGTATCAGTCTGCCGACAACATGACATACAACCCCTACCAAGAAACCAGCATGTCTCAACATTCTCCTGCTGCTTCTATGGGAATGGATGGCCGTCAACTGCCAGCAACCTCTGCACCTGTCGAGGCGACATACAGCAATGGTTGGGACTGGAACACCTTCATCATGCACGGCTTTGGCTCGACAACACCCCCAACACCCGAAACTCTCCCACAAACTCAACTCTCTCAACCTGCAGTATCTGAGGATCCTCAGTATCAGGCTCTTGAAGATGCTACGGAAGACGATGGTGAGATTCTTGTTGGTATGGGTCTCTATGACACCCCGGAAAAGTACGACGAGGATCCACAACTGAACAATTATCGATCGACTGTATCATCTCTGCTTGGATCATCGTTCAGAAGCTATGAGCCCACAGGAAAGGGCCTGAAGCTCGAGGAGACATGGGAACCTCCCAAATCCGATGAAGAGGACGACGAAGAGGATGATGATGAGGAGGAGGACGAGAACGAAGAAGATGAAGAGGATGAGCAGTAAACATACTGCAACTTGAAGAAATCTGCAACGTCATGCATGATTAATGACATGAATTTTGTATCACTATGGTGTTATTGGGTAGTAGTCAGGAAAAGCCTACTTGTGTTATTTGTTTTTGGGAAGAGGAAAATACGGGGCCTCAAAGATAGCGTCACGGTGCATCTGGATCTTGGGATAAAGGATATGGACACAAGCATTTGGTTTTTTGGCGTGTATAGATAGAAGCTGGCTATGGATAGGATACCCGTGCAAAGAGCACAGAACTAGGATACATACATACAAAGGGCTCAGGCAGCCTTTACTGGTCACCCAGTGAATAAACAAACAAGAAATCAAGACCAAAAAACAAATTCTCTTGTCATGTGCTATCTGAAACATTACTTATAAGTCCTTCATTTTATTCTTGTATCCATACCAAATGCAGAGCGTCTTCGGCAAAAAAAAAGGGCGGTACACAGGCAGGGCAGGAACATGGAAGACGTGGAGTGGAGTCAGAAAGAGCCGCGTCTCCTTCCAACGTTGATTAGCCATGCTAATCCCTGCCCAACATGTGGCATCTCGCAGGTCCGTCCGTGCTTCCGTCATCACTCAGCACATTCGATTGGTCAAGTTTCAGATTCGACGCCCCTCCCCGCTCGGAACCACCAGCCCTGCGTGGTGTGCACGACCCCCACCTCCTTCCTCATTCTTTACGGCATTACGTAGATATTTGCTGCTCAGGGTCGGTTGTGGCTGAGATGCGAAAAAGTGGCTGGCTCCACAATTGTGACGAATGGGTGACTCGAGCCGATTCGGTAGAGAAAAAGCTTTACTTTGGATGGGTGGGGTAGAAGCTCTGAAGGAAAGAGTGTGTTGGCTGTCGTTAACAATTATGTACTTTCGAAAAGGGACAAGTTATGGGAGATTTTTCTTTTTTTGTAAAGATATGCAGAAGCTTTTGAATGAAACCTTGGAGAAAGTCACCTCGTGACATGAAAATTGCTCCCACTATAGGCAGTACGGGAGGTATCTGGGTAGGAAACTCGCGAGGCGGCGGCTACGGACTTGCCAAAATTCTAACTCGTATCATTCAAAGACGAACAAAGACTTTGTACTAAGCATCCATAATAAGAATAAAGCTCAGGATAATATTATACTTGTTTATAATACTTTCTCTACCTACCTTACCTAAGTACCTTGAGGCAGCACGAAATATCTCACGTTTCCGTCTACCTTGGTAAGTAGTATGGGAACAGTTAAAGGTTTGGTTACCTCGTATCAAGCAAGCCTCGGCATCATTTGCTTCAATAAGCGAATGCACTTTTGTGTTTGCTGAAATATGGAAATCTTGGTGTTACATACTTGTACTAGTACACAGTCTCCTATTACACTGGCAGTGAAGCAGAAACCATGTGTGGAGGACATCAAAGAGACAAACGATTGCAATCACTACGCCACGCCCTATGGATATATTTTCCCCAAGAAACCATAATTTTAGTATTAATATTAGGATTCTTATTTTTATTTAAGCTAGTTAGTAGTCTAGAATGAGGTAAACAGGATCTACAAGACGTGGCCAATTCATTGAGATAATACGTTATATTAAAATGGTGAGGCTATTAGAAGTGCTGATGCTGATGCTGATGACCAAGTTGCTGCTTGTTCTAGCGAAAGAAACCATTATTGGGCACTGAAAAATTATTTCAAACTAACCAACTCTCTGGCAACTATCTGACTCAGTTGGATCATAAGGTTAAGGCAGCAGCTGTGTTTCTGTTAACTTTGATTTGATGGAAGGTTAATGTTCTTTGGCGTGGTGCATCACGCCTATTATTATGTTTCTTTACTATTGTATCGACTTGAAGCTCACCACGCCCTATAGATACCTTATCCCTAAGAAATCATATATCTAGTGCTAATATTAGAATATTATTCAAATTTTAGCCAATTAATAGCCTAGATTTAGGTAAAAAATAATGTAAAGCCCAGCGAATATTTCGAGTCGATACGTACGGTATCTTTTCCTTGATGTGTAGACCCACTTTGCTTTAAAAGTAATCTTTACATGAAAAACAACTCTCCGAATTCAACATACAGCACCCGTTCGCTATCTCAAGCAGGGGAAACCCCGAATAATGGTCCAATACGTTTTTACGCCGTGGCGCGACCGTTACGAGCTTTTGCTCGTGCGCGAGCAGATGTATACAGGCATCAACACCGCGGCGGAGTCAATACAAGATGCTAGCCAAGCTGATGAAGATAACGAAGAAATTCGGAAGAGCCATCAACAAGCGGTTGCGCGTGTCTCGATGTGGGTACAACGAGGAAACTGCCCTCACATGGTTGAGTCGACAGGACTTTTGATGTCAGCTATGCTGAGGGATAGAGAGACTGCTGCTGGAGAGAACGCAGCATTGGCTGCTCTCTCTCTAAGAGCAGAATATTCAGCAACCTTTAGCAGGTAAGCACTGCCAACTCGGAAGATAGGACTGTACTGATAGAATCTCAGATTCGTTACTGGTCTTCTCGATGGCCATCAGGACAAACAACGCAAGCAGAGTATGTACTCAATTGCAAAGACTATCGGTTTGCCCGCTACGTTTGTTGAGCTTCGCCATGAATCAACACACGAGCAATTACCTTCACTGGGCAAATTGCGCAAAGCGACCAAAAAGGCACTGGTGTGGATCTGGCATTATTACTGGAAGCAATTGGGAGAAGATGGCAACGATCCGTGTCGGAAGGCAGTTCTGCGATATATCGGAGAAGGAGACGAAACAAAGCAGCGATCCATTTGTGAGGAGTTTGAACGGTGGCCTAAAGAGCGTGTACTCAAGACGATCCAAGACGTCAAAGATAGCTTGCCAGGCAACAAAGTCTTTCTGAAATGCGCAGAATTGACACAGCGGCTACAAGGGGCCGAGGAAGAGAACTCTACAGATGATACGGCTATGAAGGATACGGAGCCTGATACTGGCGAAGGAGACGAGGAGGATGACTTTGGATGGTCACAGTTCAAGGGCACATGGAAGCCCAAACCCATTGGAATGGTCTAGACCGAGCAATAATTTGGCTCATCGATACCCCGGATTGAAGCAATCAATTTTTCTGCAGAGACAAACATAATTGATATCGGATTTGAAGTCTGATACATCACGTGCATCGGCAAACGTCATGATGCTGGAGCCATGATGCTTCGCTGGATGACAAAGCCTCTCATTTCATTCGACATTGCTCCGTGACAAAACATCCACCTCCAGCTCGACTTGACATCTACATACAGACCTATCTATGTATAGACTCGCCAGAAGCCGGCCGTTTCTAAAACAGAAAATTGGATTTTTATCTTCTGCAGTGAGTCAATTACCTACCTACTCAACTTCGAAGCGGAACCTCGCTGAGACGATCTACCTAGCTCGTTGCATCCCGCGCCATGCATATCCAGTCGATTCCTATGTGTATGTGATTTATTCCCAGTACCGCTCTTTGGAAATTGGGATTGTGAACCGAGTTCATAAACTGACTTTAACAGGGGAGGGAAGCTCCAACAATTATGCATACCTGATAGTTGATGACAAGTCCAAGGATGCCGTCATCGTTGATCCCGCAAACCCTCCAGAGTACGTGGATATAGCCCGGGAGGGTTTCAAGACCCAGCTAATCGACGTATTGTAGGGTTGCGCCTATTCTCAAGGATGCTATCCAGGCGGGCAAGATTAACCTGACAGCTATCGTCAACACTCACCAGTGAGTATAACATATATCCATCCGTATCCGAGCTACCGACTGACATCATGCTGTCATTGGGATCACGCAGGGGGCAACAAGAAGCTGGTAAGATACCCTTGGACTTTCTTTATGAATCTTTACTAAACTTGGCAAGCTTGCTGAACTCGGCACTCCCAAGCTGAACATCATCGGTGGTAAGGACTGTGAGGGTGTGACCAAGACACCAGGCCACGGTGAGACCTTTAAGCTGGGCGACATCACCTTCAAGGGTGTGCATACGCCATGTCACACTCAGGACAGCATCTGCTACTTCGTAGAAGATGGAAAGGACAAGGCTGTGTTTACTGGAGATACTTTGTTCATTGGCGGTAAGTTCGGAGGAGCTCTGTCGCGTCTATGGGACTCTGTGCTGATGATACTTAGGCTGCGGAAGATTCTTCGAGGGCAATGCGGAGGAGATGCACGAGGCCTTGAACAAGCGCCTTGCAGCCTTGCCTGACGATACCGTGATCTACGTATGTTGTGGACGAAACGCAAATCACACAGGCACTGACAATTCTACAGCCTGGACATGAGTATACCAAGGCCAACGTCAAATTTGCCGCATCTGTTTCTCAGCGCGATGCTGTGCAGAAGCTGCACTCTTTTGCAGAGAACAATAAGGTTACCACTGGAAAGTTTACCATTAAGGATGAAAAGGTAACTCGAGTGCATATCACTTGTCGAGAATGAATTGCTGACGTTGTACAGGAGCACAATGTGTTTATGAGGGTTGATGTTCGTCTAGACAATCGCCACTGGAGGACGATTGAGCTAACAGTAATAGGATCCCGAGATTCAGAAGCAGACAGGCGAGATTGAGCCTGTGGCAGTTATGGCCAAGTTGCGCGAGATGAAGAACAACTTCAAGTAAGTGAGTAGCGACACCTCATCGCTACTTTGTCCCATCTGACTGGTTTCGAGGGAGCCAGAGCCCAAGATTTAGGTGGCAGCCATCGAGTTATGCCATATTTGAGACATCAAAACAGTGACCAAGCATCAGATGCACATGGGGAGGTTCTTTGAAGAAAAATTGATTGAATTAAAGCTGAATTCTACAAAAAGCATGTCTCCATGGATCGCTAGGTGCCCGTCTTCAAAGACATTGACATCGCTTGCTACCCGCTGGAACCACGCCGGTTTGAAGTTATCCGACGAGGCTTGTTTTGATATTGCTTCACTGTCCACACTTGCTCGCTGTAGTAAATTCAAAGCGGCAAGCTCTAGCATTTTTAGAAGCGGGTGTCATGTCACAGTCGTGAAAAAATACATGATCGATGATCGATGGATCGTAATGGTGTAGCAGACGTAAAGTAAACAAACCGTAAAGTACTTCGCGTTGATTTTTCTCTGATAAAGAGCGCGAGTAGCTGTCGTCAATCTCAAAGTCCAGAGACTGTTGAATGTTGAGAATGTTGAAGAGAGATGGTTCCAGCAAAATAAAAAAAAATAAGAAAAGCTTGTATTTAAGATACCCGTACAGTTTGAATAATGGTCAGAAACAGTATCAGCGCACTGTCCTTCCCGTCGCGCCAAAATCCACTATCGGCACCAACGAATCTATTGTGACATCAACCATCGTGACCGCGCTTCAACTGATCTTTTCTTTTCTGAAATCGCAAATGGTAGTACCCCCTCGAAACATATCCCCAGAGAAACTAGAGCCTAACAGACCCTCCTAGCCTCCAAAGCGCAAAGCTCCCGCGACAAGCGGAAACGCCGCTGCGCCCAAGACGCGCCAGTCCAAACTCGCAAAAGAGCACAACGTCACTGCGCAAGAAGAGGGCGAGATCCGCGAGGCCTTCAGCCTCTTTGCGGAGCCCATGGATGGTGAGAAACATGGAGTCTTGCCCATTGGCGACGTCAAGTCTGCACTCATGTAAGCGCTCTACCAGAAGAAACACCCACCAATTAGTTTTGCTGAACCCGTTTGATAGAGCACTCGGTGTTCCGCCCTCTTCACACGCAGAACTCAAAGAGTTTACATCTATTCTCGACCCCGATAACGACGGCTACGCGACCTTTGAACCCTTCTTCGCCATCTGCGCGCTCAAATTCCACACGAGAGAACACGACTCGGACGCCCATCGCGCAGAGGTCGAGGAGGCCTTTCGACTATTTACAGCGGGACAGGACGGCCCGATTACATTGGCGCATCTGCGACGCGTGGCAGCTGTGCTGAAAGAGGATGTTGACGAGGAACTGCTCAAGGATATGATTCTCGAGGCGAACGGCGGCGTGGGTGTCGCTAGGGGAGTTGGTGTTGAGGAGTTTGACGGGGTCATGAAGAGCGCTGGTGTCTGGAGGTGATTCTCCAAAGCTGTTGCAGACATACGGCTACGATTTACGAAGGAATGAACTTTATATGGAGTTGGGGAGTTGATACCACGAGATGAAGCGGAAGTGACTTGGGAAAAGAGTTGCGAAGTAATAGTTTGAGAGGTGGGAAATCTAATATCAATGACATAGTAGACTACTAACCGTGCATTATAGTTTAGAGGGTATACCAACAGGACAGCGCAGCGATGTTTATATTTTTCTTCGAGACCTTGATAGATTCATAAAACAGCAAAAGTATGTGCCCAACGTTTATATCAAGAGTAAAGGAGTAGCTCTGAACATTCAATGGATCCAATCTTAAAGAGCACCAGCCCAGGTCCTTCAGGATCAACGGTCCTGGCCAATGTATATATAATGCCACCTAATTCTGAAACGCCTTATCAGATGCATGCCCCGTTCGTTGGTGACGGTGACGGGGCAGTATGTGTGAACTGATAATCACACGCTATATGAACCCAACTAACTAACTGAACCGAACCGAACTGCATTGCAGGAGAAAATCAAATTTCGTAACTGTCGTGAAATCATTGCGGAGAAATGACTGTCACCGATGGGTTGGCTTCTTTATCCTTGGCCGCAGCGGCGAGCTTCTCTTCTTCTTGTCGGCGGGAATCGAGTACGGCCTTTAGCTCCGGGGGAGGGTTGAAGCCAGCGTGGTCCGAATGGCGCTTGTAGTAGTATGCGTCGGGCTTGGGGTGCATCTCGGAGGGGAGCTCTTCCATGATGCACTTGACGATGTTATCGATCGAGTTCTTCTTTGAGGCGTCGCGGTGCCAGACGGTGATGAGGTGTGAGTTGAAGCGGACTGAGAGGCCGACGCCACAGAGCTGGTCGTCTGGAGAGAAATGGTTAGTGATTGTCAATGCGTGCTGAAATAGGAATTTGTACCATCGTCAAGAACACTCTGGAGCTTCTCGCCAATGGCCAGCAGCTGAACACGGGTCCATACATCAGGACCCAAGCTCTTTGGGAAGCGGAATGTCCAGCTACCGCCGAGAATATTGCGCCGATCCTCCCAGACAGGACGGAAGCCAGACTTGAAAAGGTAGAGAGACTCTCGAACGCCGATATTTCCAACGGGGGTGTTATTCGCATATCGCCAAAAGTCCTGGACCGACTCGATCTGAGTACCCAGCTGCTCCAGGCCAGAGTGATACTGGCCGCCAGTCTCGCCTTCTTTTGCCTGCCGATCAAAGTAGACGTTCCAGTAATGCTGCGTGGGCAGGGCTCGCATCGTCTTTAGGAAGTTCCGCTTGGCATCGTCGCGCTGTTCGGCGGGAGAGCTGGGGTCGTTCTCCTGAGGTTGGGAGTCTGAGAGGCCACGGGTGAAGAGAGGTAGACGGGAGGACATTTTGGCGGTAGCAAGAGGTGAAGAGTGAAGGAAACGAATGTAAGAAATATTGGATATTGGAGGTGAGGAAGAAGAATAAGAATGATGAGGTAGAGGGAGAGATGAGCAGGGAGGCTGAGGTTGAAACTACGACCTATAGAAGGCAGAGGTAACCCTGTCAGGCAGCTTGGGTAGGTACAGGCCGTAGCTGGTGAGGGGCACGTCAGACAGAAAGAGGAATAGACGCCCAGGGCAGTTTAGCACAAGTCAGCCATTGACAGCCCCTATTTTGTTGTCTACAGCACTGTAGAAGCCAATAATACTGGCACTTAGATCCCTAGACCTTATTCGACACTTCAACGATAACCTGACATGACATGACACGACACTAACATGACTGCGGGGTCTTTCCGGCAGCGAATAAGATACACTAGACGTAGTTGATCATCATGATTGGTGAAAAGACATTATCAACTGCTCAATTCCGACCTCTTAACAGTGATCAAGGCGTAGTTAAGCTACAGTACTCGGTTACTCTGTAGTACTCGTCAATAACAAATCATTGCAACTGTTTCAGACATCCTTGACAAGACTGAAACTCGCGTCTATAAACGGATCTGACCAATCAGCTCAACCCTGAAACTAGATACTCTGAAGATGTCCCTTCTAGACTTGAGAAATGGCTTCAATATGATCATTTTATTCTTAGGGTGATATGCGCAGTTCACACACAAATTTCGCTACTGTATGTAACTAACTCTAATATTGGAGCTGAGGCATGATATGAGTCACTAATGGTACCTGTTCAACACCAGCAGTATCAACACAATTGCGTTGCGTGATCAAGTTACCATACTGATCCATAGCTTTCCATGGCTTTTATAAATCTACAATTATTGGTAATTAACAACACTGACAAGAGCATCGTACATGGTGGCCAAAGTGTATGGTGTATAGTGCCGGTTTTGCAGTGTTACATTGACCAATCTTGGATTGATAGGGTTGCTCTTAAAACTAAATTAATAACATCGACGGTTTAGGCCCTGATCTATACGAAACGTCCGGACATATATACGATCCGGCACCTA
>JABFFJ010000046.1:0-82510 GCA_013623715.1 Fusarium verrucosum
GCGGCAAGCGTCAATCGGATTTTGGTGGGGTTCCTTCGCGGCTGTCCAGCGAGTCACGGCAGTTCAATTCCATTTCACATTCTGGAACTGGCCCGGCCAATTCAACGGCCACATAACAGACAAACAATCCGGAGTCGGAGTCGGCGCCGAGTCTCTGGTGTCTCAGACGACGCATTTGCCTACTCCCTGGTGTAAGAGCGTTGACCATAGAGCACAGTATGATTAGGTAGTTCGCCGCCAATGCCTCCCCATTAAGTCCAGGATGCATTCCACAATGTCACTTGCATGGAAATCCGTGCCTGATGGATGAGGGCAGTGGGGTTCCGGTTATCCCTTTTGATGCTCCCGTCGGCGCTTGACAGCTGAAGTGAGTCCCTTGGCTCCTGGGAACGCCCGCGCCTCACGGCCTGGGTAAGTACTAACTTCTATCTACCTGTCAAACGTACCTCGGGCAGCAGCCCTGTTGCGTCACTTGAGCCACTTGCCTCCTCGTCAAGATTTGCTCCTTTCAGGGCAAAGTAAAGAGAGAGTCTAGAACTCCAGCATGACTCAGTCTCATTTTCACCTCTCTGCCAAGACCAGGATTGACTGAGACTGGTTAGCGGAAAAGATGATAGATAACACAATCGATTTGTATTTTCCGCTGTCTTAGGATTTGCGTCAAAGTCACTAATCAGTAATGACAGGGATACAAAAATGAGCAATCACATATCAAACCTTTTTCTACCTTTGACTACATATGTACATACACGAAAAGCTAAAAATATGATAAAATTATATTGATTGTCAAAGCATCATGATTCTGTGGTTTACTTCATTGCCGGGTCAGATCCCTTGCGCAGTAAGAAATTTCGCTGGATACCTAATTACATATGTACATTAGAGCATTTGGATCCGGACCCCCAGCTAAGATCGGTTGATGATCCTCGAATCTGATGGCACCCTGGGATTCAGCGGCCAGCCATAGAGTGACAAGGTGGCTGATGCAAGTCAATCCCGACATCTTGGGTCAGCCTGGCCTGTGGTAATGCTTTGGTTCCCACCCATAACCCTTGCCATTGCATCATAAATCGATTTTAAACATGACTCGGAGATAGCCGTGATTCGAGCTTGATCAACACGTGCGGGTTGAAGGCACCTATTAAGCCACAGTGAGTAAGGGATATGGGCAAAAATGTGCTCCCAAAAAATACCCCTGGCGTTCTAAGACAGGTTCAACAATGATAAGATACGTTTGAGTGCCGTGGCTCCAATCAGAATGCGCGAAGCCGTCCACAACGACGTGAGCTGACTGAGGCGCTGCTTCAAGTGTTATTTAGCTTTTGTCGCAGTCGATCCCTCCAGTCGTCATGAACATCTATGTCTGAACATGCCAAAATGATGCATAGCTGCATCTCGTAGTTTCTGGCGGTGAGTATGTATTTAGCCCCATCTTGGCAGGGGCACGCTTGAACCAAAGCATAACGGTAACCGGCGAAGATAGTTAGTTATACATCCATAGAGGTGATTGAGAGGCTCACATTAGCCGCTGTGTGAACCTAGTCGACACAGGGAGTTCCACAGTACCCGCAACAACGGCCAGGAATAACCCAAACTTCTCTACCTGCCAGTGCGCATGTTGGACATCGAGTGCCAGGCACCTTTTGTGATGTGAAGCTACTGGACAAGGCCCATGATGTTTCTGTAGTTCTGCACCCATAGTTCGTGTTCTGAATCTCAACTTGACATTCTAAATCAGAGTGTGTCAATGAAGTCGAGTCTTGGTATTGGTCCCCATGATGATACACGGAAGGCGAGGGGAAGGGTAGGAGAGGCTGAGGCATGGCCATGATTGAGGTCGTCTTTCACGCGAGATGAAGATATGGTGTGAGAGATACAATGGCTCTGGGGACCAGATGATATAAGAATAAAAGCTCGAGTCCCGAATAATGTAAACAGCCTTGGAAAGGTCCGAGCTGATTCATGGTGTGGGGGTTGGACGGGATTTATGGTTTTCAAGGACGACTAGCAATGGCGTGTGGATAGGTCGAGAGAGCCAGAAAGGGTAAGATCAAGGGTTCGAAGAACAAAGTATGGATATTGCTCGACACAAGACATGTATGTACGCAATTCCCTGACACAAGGATGATGCTCCCATTCACTTGATGATCAGTAGCGTGTAGGCGGCCGTAGTCTCGGTGGGCACCGGCGGTGGTAGCATCAGACCTGTCATATCGGCTTCTTGCGAGACTTCAAGCTGTCATTGCTTCCCAGGGAGTTTCGTGGCGCCGCCCTTGAGAAATACTGTGGGCCATATGGATGGGGGCGGGGTCTTCTTTCATTTTTGTCTTTCCTTTGACCTCAAAGTTGCTGGTAACTATGGGTACTAAAATATGTCGTACTTGGCTCGGTCAGTAACCAACAGAAGATAGTACTGAAAAGGCCCAAGGTTGCGCTGCTTTCGTCTTGCAGGATGCATGTTATCATCCACAGTAGCTGGCAGAAGTGTTTCCTCCCACCGAATCGAACACTGAACCCAACACTTTCAGTACAGCAGAAATATTCTTTTTAGCGGTAAGGAGATATACATAGACCGGGCCGGCAATCGAGAGCCTGATTGGCCAGGGCATGGGGGGGGTATGCTGGGTTGGCGTTGACGCAGAAAAGCAAAGTTGTGACTGCTCGTCTAAGAGGGTCACGATGGCAAGGAACCTACGAGTTGACTTGTTGACGAATGAATTCTGATCGAATTCAGGGGACTCACTCCAGCCGCCTGGCTTGGCTTTAGAGGTCAAGACACCCTGTGCCTGGGGGTGTACCTGGCTTACCATGCTAAGCTGGATAAACAAAGAAGATGCGCCTAGTCTGTGCGCTACCCAGAAGGTGGTAAATCTGAAGATCCCAAGGGAAATTCCCCTAAGAACACGATCTAAGCCCCTGGTCACCCACCACCCAATGCCACGGACCGCCAACCAACCCCGGGCCTTGGCGGGTACCAGGGCTCTGGAATGATGGACCCTCGTCACCTTCGCTTCCTTCTAAGCTCAACCCAAGGCGTCCGTACCCATCCATCAGATGCCGCGCCAGGGCCGGCTCGGTGCCCCTCTCCCTTTGAAAGCTGGAACGATCGCCAGTGCGTCCGGCTATCTCAACGACCCGTTGGAGCAGGGCGTAAATCAGAGGTGTAGGGCAACAGCGTCCACAATTCCGCACGGATTCTTTCAAGGCACTGTCTGGTGTTCCACTTGCCTCTTCCTACGAGAGACTCTTGGCCGAAATTCATCGGCCTTGGAGGAATGACCGATGCCAAAGGAAGAGAGTCAAGGCTGTGTGATGCTTTTTCCGAGTGCAAAGTGACAGTCTTGGCGGTGAGGTTTTGGTCCTTGGCTATACAACAGGCCCGTTACAATATGCATGTATGGAGTTCGCACCAACGTCTGACAACCCAACCTGAAGACCAACCGAACAGATGGCGACCGTCATTATCATTGCAGACTGGCGTGAGATGGAGGGAGGACGAATGGAGGTCAGTGGGGTTCACGAATCTGCAAAGATCCGGTGTCGGGTCCCTAGGTAGGTAGTCAGTTGTTAGTGTCAGTGCCGGTCTCGGTCTCAGTCTTGTAAGAAATGATGGAACCATAATTAAGGTTTCAGTATTCAGGATAGCAACCATCCTTGATGTGTCGATGAGGTTGTCGTTGTGATGGTTCCTGCTTCATGGATGGAATGGCTGGAAGGCCGATGTCACAATTGGCTGGCTCCTGAGGTATCTATGTGGCTACCAGGTTTTTTTCTTGTCCAGCCTTATTGCACTGCATACCGAAGTACATACCTACCTATGTTAGTAGGCACTAGAATCCGTACGTAGGTGCTACATGGGCTGCCAAGTGCGCTGCGCGCCTGGGATCACAGACAGCAGTGGGTGATAGATCTGGGTACGGGTATTTCGTATTGAGATGGGAGCCGTCTTTTAGCAGGAACTAAAATGTATTTGTGCGGATCTGGGGTCTCTCTAGGTATCTGATGGAACTTGGAAGTGTAAAAGGGCGCAATTCCACCGATTTGTCAACTCTCCAAGTAAGAAATTTGACATGTCTCACCCTCGTCGACTCTTATTAGTGTCCCGGAAATCATATGTAAGTCGGTACTGAGGTATCACTAAGTTTTTAGTATCACGGGCGCCATGAGAAAGGATAGCATCGATGTACTAAAAAAGGGCCCAAGGATTGATAACAATTCAAGCTACTGACGCAATGACCAAGTACAATCAGTGGCTTTTGACTTGTCCAGATGTTAAGAAGCTCCCGTCTAGAACCCTTCCAGTGACATCCATGCCAACGTTGTGGTCCTCTTGGTGTGAGCGGGCCCCACCAACAACCGCGATACAAGTACATACCTGGTAGTTAGGTACCTAGCTCGGGAGCTTGAATTCAACACAACGCATTGACTCCAACTATGGCTCGTGAAAGGCAGTTTGGTAAGTAGGTCATCTTCACGACTGTGAACTTGACTTGATTGAACAAAAATCTTCCAATGAACAAAGGGACAAGACTTCCCATGTATTCAAGTACCGAGAGAAACACTGTAGGCAGTCAAAGACACATCCCATCTTCCCTGCTGGCTGCAGCCCCTCCCGTCGGGTTTCTCTTCAACATCTAACCCCTCCCCTCCAATCGTCGTCATTTGAACCGATCTCGTCTCGGCTTCTCAAACCTTGAGCTCAAACTCTTTAGTGGGAGATCTCCATTAGCAGCGTATTCGGACATATAATTATCTCGACTCGATCCAACATGCATGTATGCAGGGTGTCAACACCGTACTCCCCCAAACAAGCCACGATCGGTCTTCTTCTAAGGGAGTGCGCTAAGGGGGTGCAGTACTTGTTCTTTGTGATCAGTCGAGTCCCGATTTCTTTTTCCCTCATCATGAGGTGTTTGTATGTCTTGTATTTGATCGTTATTCTTTCTCAACTTTCATACAAGCCGCCCTCGCTTCGCCATGGGCAATCTGCAGACTGACACGGCAGACATACATGCAACCACCCCCTACCCTGTTTCGACAATGTGATCCTAACTACATACGCCACTTCCGAGAGTCGATCGATCTACATAACAACTGATATCTGTCAATCTCCTTTGGGGTTTGTTTCGGCATATCGATATTCGAGATGATTAATCACGAATCCTATAGCACTACAGACGAAACCAACCGGTATTTCGAATGCCGGAATGCCGGACTAGGAGGTACAGGGATTATTATTTCTTCCACTGCAGATACTTTTCTTTTGCGTTATCCACCAATGTTGTCAGCTGAGCAGAATGCTCTCAACTTGATGTTGCTTTTTCTGCTCCACTGCCTCATGCCTGCATCTTGACGCTATTCAAACGCGAAGTGAGCTCCTTAATTGGAGGATGTCCTTTCCAACGGGTGTGTTCGGTCAGCCGCAAACGGGCCATGCCAGAATAGCCAACACAAACCCCTTCTAATGAGGTCGGGCAGTTGGCACCTCCGAGGCATCCTGCAAGTGCCCTAGCTGACTGACACGTTGAAGCCATCCACCGCAGAGAACTTGAACGGCACGCTAATGTGGAGAGTGTCTCAAGTGTTCAGCGACACGGAAGTGGCTTTTTTGCTTGTGCAGCCTACCTGTAGGTACATACATACACATTACACTCTTAGAAACGCACCTGGGCTGTTCGTTGACCCACCCCAGCTAGCATTCTGATGTTCAAGGCTTGTCGTCATATTTCGTCAAAACCACAGACAAGAGCTATCACGGGATCCGCAACGGGCCAACGGCACAGGGGAAATAGGATCAACCCCATTTGGCTGCTCAATGACGGGACAATGACTCCTGTCAACAGCTGAACAATTCGACACGTCGGTAGGCCCGAGCCCTACATGTGATGTGTACTCATTCGACCAAGGTCCTTTTGTTCGAAGACCAACTCCTGCCCTTGCGCGGAGAAACCAGTTTCTCACCCGATAGCAGAGAAAAGAAAGTGCATATAATACAAATCAAGCCTAGTTTACCATGATAAGCCAGGCTGCAGCAAAACAAGATACATGAACCATGGAATATGCTAACATTTGGGCCAGTGACATAACACCCTATACAGCTGCCCGTGCCCTGCAGACTGGTGGCATTTAGCCGCGGCGACTATCGATCTCATCCCCTGGTCTGCATATGAATATCACTACTTTATATCGTCTCTTGCACCCGATCAGATCTCGGTCCCCGCAGCCCTTTCAGGAATTAGATAGGAGAGTACGCAAGCTGAACACAAAATGACATGATTTTCAACAATCAACTGGTATTATAGGCTCAAGACAGAAATGTACACCAGTTCTATGTGGGCAGCGAGAGTACGAACAGAGTCTTCCGAATAATGTATACCTCCAACTGCTCCGCAGTGTACAACATTTTAAGCCCCTTGTCGAGTTGGCTACCACTTTTTTAGGGGACCGTCGTGAGAGTCATCGTCGGTCTCAGAGACAAGACATGCGATAGCTTATTTAAACCATCAGTCATGGCCTCCTACTATTCCAGTGTTGGTGTGGAGGGATAGGCACAGGGGCTGAGACCAGGGCGAGTCGCGGACTTGTATCTCGTTTACGCTTACAACCGTATATTATTCACAGCTCTATCACATCGGCCCACAAGGCGCCAGTTGAGAACTGAGTCAAACTTTCTCCTACTGGTAGTAGTCGACCGTGCAGCTCATCTCTTAGGCCGGGGGTGTTAGAACCAGCGCAAAGAAGCAATGTTGCTGTCGTGGCACAAGTACAGACGATCAACTTGTTCTGTCCTCCCGGGCTCTACCTACGTATGGCCCATAGCTCAACTATGGCTAATAAACATAAGTTGTTCGCGCAAGACTTCGACTCCCTGCGTGGTATGGATGCACAGACCCGTTGCAGACTCAAGCGGTATTGCTTGCATGATCAACGCAATTCTTTGCAGGGAGACTGGTGTTTCCATCATGGTGGGTATGCAAGGGTTAAGCAAATCACTTGGTTTGTATCCAAGCGTTTAGAGTAAAAGTTTCTCGTTACTAGCAGATGACCAGACTAGGAGTGTGAGAGCCAGCAGTTACCGTCTTGAAGATGATGTAGATTTTAATTGTAATGAATGGTACAGAATATTCATTTTTCCTGGGTATCCTAAACTCCGCTCTAAATCTATCCAATTTACCTCTTGTATGATGATTGAGACGAAAAAAAACACTAGCGAGAACAAAATGAGCGCAGCATGCCCATTCCTCCCCGTGGATGAAACCTCATCCGGACACAACCTTGCACTAAATGTGTGCCGAGCTTCAGGAATGGCTGGGAACATTTCTGAGTATACATGTCGAGGTTAGCTCGAGGTATGACAAAAGTGAGACGGGGTGATGAAGCGACGTCGGCAGTCAGCCAAAAGGTGACGGAAGACAACGTCGTGGTGCCGCGTAATATGAACAGAACACAAGCGTACCAGCAAGCTATTATGGCATGCGAGCATTGATGCTTAGGTAGAAGCACGGCATCATACGCAACGACGAGCTATGGCCGATCAAACAAGGGTCTTCTCGATCTTGACCAATAACTTCCCGCCCGGTATAGTACGAGGCTTGCAGTCCATGAGTCGGATGAATCGATAGCCTGAGCGAAGGCGGTCTAGGCGAATGCAAGCCCAGGCGAGCAGCGGCGAGCTACCAAGCTTGGATGAATCATCCTCGACCTTGAACCTAAGTGATAGATCGCGTTAGTGTGATGCAAAAAAAAAGCGTTGCAAACCAACAAGCTTTACGTTCCGCCTCGCCCCGTCAGATAGCGGATCTTACACCAAGGATGACCCTGGCAGTGCAAGCAAACAGCAAAGAGCGATTTGATGATCAAATACGGTTAGCCGTAATAGGATCCGCGCTCTACAACTTGCTCAGACCGAAGTGGAGGTTTGTGTCCTCTGGCACGTCGTGTCTTGGACGGCAGTTGAATCTTCGTGATGTGATATCGAAGGAAAATAGCGGGTTATCACAGCCGCGATGTACAATAAAGAGCTCACCACCGTGGCGCAAACTCCTTAAATGCTCAAGATGCAATGCAGTGCTCGCACGGCAGACACAAGAGACAGTCCGAGAGCAGGGTGTGGGATACTGATATCTTACAGAATGGAATAGCTGGTAACTCACCTGATGAAACTAAGCTCTTCGACCACCTTAGGAATATTAAGAAACTCGAGGGGTGAGCCATGGGGGCCGAAATCGGGATGATCAGTCTTGCCGGCGTCCGTTTTGTCTTTGTACTTGTGTTCCTGCATGTGTCCGTCGCGTTCGCTGTCGTTTGGCTTGTCAACATGTAATTCTGCCTTGATCAACGGCCGAACGGTACTAGCAGAACGGCTGACATCGGCTGCGTCGCCAGCTTGAATCGGAATGTGTTGGCCGGCGAAAATTGTGATTTTCAGATTCATGGTACGACCTGGTGTAGCTTCGGTTTGGGTCTCTGCAGAACTGTTTGAGCTCTGATAGCCTTCAGGCTTTAGGACCCAGCCCTTTTCGTCTGCAAACATGCCTTCGTTCAGCATCATGCCTTCATCCAAATACTGCCAATTCATAGCAACCATCTGAACGCCGCCACGCCAGAAAAGACTTGGGTCCGGATTCGAACTATCGAACCTTCGACCTGCGGGAAAGGCGCGCATGAAATATCCCTTGTTATGGGTAAACATGTCGCGGTGGTGCTTCTCATGAAGCTCGAGGATGCGATTCTCGCTGATGGAAAAGATGTGTGCAGGAATCTTGGCTTCCTTGGTCGCAAGGCCCTTGTAGTGCTGACTGCGTGTGTAGACGGCCAGCTTGCCAAGGTTCTCGCAGATTTTAACCTTGGAGTTGGAGTTTTTCTCGTGTGAGGAAAAGGTACTGTTCGAGCCTGGCAATGACGGTCCCGCGGATAGTGTTTGGTGCTCATCCTCGGACCCTGAGGCGTCCTCGTCGTGGGCGTAAATAGCAGGCAGATCCGTGGTGCTTGGGGGCACTACGATCCTCGCAGGGGCCCTCTTGACTTTGACAAGAATTCTCCTTCGCAGCTCGCCTAACTTTGGGAGCTGCAGTCTGGGGCCAATATCATCGAATGGCTTATCCACAAGCATCTCTCCCCATTCCTCTTTCATGATCTTAACCATGACCTCTTGCTGGGCCTCATCGGCGTGTACTTCCAGACTGACAATGATGGGAAGATCATTATCAACAAACGCAGACTCTCCGACGGCTTTGCAAACCTCTCGGAAACCACATGGCGCGGTTAGAGTCCATCCATGGGTCACAATCGGCTCATCCTTGGGAAATGTCTGTCTTGGGCGTGGCGCGAGGGGTTTCGCAACGTCAAGAAGATCGCCAGATTCTCGGGTTTCGAGCGAAACCTGATTCAGGCTCGACCTTGGAGAAGAATTTCGGCTTCCTAAACTGGTACTGCGGGAGCGATTGGTAACTTTGTCGCCGAGATAGTCTTCAACCTTCTCGATCACAGTCGTAGCAACATTGGGAAACAATTCGCCTGACAATCCACGCTTGTGGTCGATCTTGGTAGATTTGTCTCCCCTTGTGGGAATGATAGTATCCCCGTTCCATACGTCAATCTCGATACAACGGCATCCTCGAAGAAGAACCTGTTGGTAAGCCAAAGTCAGCTTCAAGCATACCTGGACCGTCTGTATGACTCGGTTGGTTCAACGTACTGTTCTATATGCTTCAGGGGAGCTTCTGTTCAGTGAGGCCAGTTGGTTTCCAACCAAATAAGTGTTGTGACTGCTGCTGATGAAATAGTTTGTGAGGGGCCTCGAGAGATCTTTTTCGGGTAGTGGTTCCGTGGCTTCCCATGAGAAGTCAGTAACCCAGGTGTATTTGAAATCACCCAAGGAATAATCCTCCTTATCCAGTTGGTCAACAGCGCTTTCGCTTTCGCCTTGGACAGTTCGCAGGAATTCAGCAAACTTGGCCCTAGATAGTCGAGGTTCTGAGCCTCGCAGCTCATGGTATGTACGGTCGAGGGCTTCGTGCATCTCGGTGGTGATATGAATGTCGGGTATGTCGGGCATTAGCGCTTGCTGAGCTGAGCTTCGGCTGGAGCATTCGTCGGTCGGCGGGTGTTTCTGTACCGTCGGCAGTTCCCAACCGTGCATTGGGGCCGGGCATGCAGCGGTTGTGAAGCGTACCATTCCTCTGAGAGCGCTGATGGCTTGGACGTTGGAGTTGCCAAAGATGGACATGGTGCGCGCGCGCCGGGGTTTGTCGCCCTTTGCGCTGCGGCGCCGCTAGATTGTCATGTTAGCCTTCGCGTTCAGAAGCGAACAGATACTAATAATGCTCACTATGAGACCACAAAAGAACGACATGGTGACGAGCTATAGTTGCCAGGGATGGATTGGGGCTTGAAGCTGGCGATGTCGGCGATGGTTAGATGGCAGAAACCATCGGAGCCAAGGGTTGCTCCGTTGGTCTAGCCAAGCATGAGAATACGATTAACCCAGCGTTGTTTGCTTCACAATTGACAATCGATAACAGCTGAGTCAAGCCTCAAGATCAGAGACTCTTGGATTGGGGATAATGAAGTACAGTAAGATGGGTGGGTTTAAACTCTCTTTGAAAGAAAGGGAAGAAAAGAGCCCAGCGAGATGGATGGATTGGATGTCAGCACGCTTGTCTGATAGGCGATAAATTAGGCGGTCTCCCCGTCAAGAAGACGAGTCCAGGTCTCACTAGCGTCATGCAGCACAGCCCTATTACCCAGTAAGGGTTGAATGAGCAGGGGACGGCTGAATGAATGGACACCAAGTCCCAGGGCTGAAAGAAGAAGAAGAAAATACTGGACCGTGGAGGCTTGGGGGCCAAGAAATGATTGGCGGGACCGTAGTTGTCACATCATGGCAATGACTCTTGTGTGTTTGTGATTTGGGGACTGCGACAGCCGCGGCATGATGAATGGAATGGAGGCTGTGCCATGCTGTGCTGTGTTGTGTTGTGCTGCGCTGCGATGTGTTACTCTGTTTGGTTGTTTTGCATTATGATTCGCCCTGTTATTCTTCGAATTACAAGGTGTGTTAAGCGAATACATCGATCTTTAAAAAGAATGCATTAATATCATCCATGCTCTTGCTAGTCCAGGTACAAAACATTCCAAGCTTGAGGCCAAGCATTGTGAGCGATCCAACGCCCAGACCAATCTAACTAATACTGACAGACCCGTTGAACGGCACCGGCGCCGGAACGGTGCGGGTGGGGCCGAATGGGGCACAGTCGGCCGACACATGAGGTCAGGTCAAAGGCTGTGTGGGTGAGGTCATAGCCTGGTCACATCCAATGTCAGCATCACTATTATCCGTCCATTTGAAAGACATCGACACTTGAAGATAATCAATCTCACACTGAGGCTCTCGGCAAATCAATTTCAGAAATAGCAAACTTATCAACTTTACAATTTACTGTAGTACATTTCCTCTTGCTCTCATTGCTGGGGCATGCATTGACATAATCCACCAGGAACCAGCTAAGCGACATTATGAGCTTCAGCAATGATTACGAGGAACAGGTGCGAGCCTGGGGTTTCGAGCGCGTCTTCACCTGGAGCGACTCCCCGTAAGTTGAAACATTCTCTTTACGGATACGGTGATGACTGTCCTTTGAGATGCGGCTCTTGCACAGCCTCACCGCGTCATATCTTCATCCTGACTTCTGTCTGCAGAAACACCCATTATCCACCGCATTCACACGCTGCTCTGACGACTCATCTGATCGTTGAGGGTTCCCTGACACTCTGGTATCCTCGTGAGGAGAACAGTCAAAAGCAGGTTTATGGTGTCGGGTCACGTATCGATGTCGATGCGGGAAGAGTTCACGAGGTTATGGTCGGCGGAAGTGGATGTACTATGGTGATTGGTGAATAAGTGAGGTCTTGAGGTTCAAGTCTACGATGGGCTTTCGTGGTCTTTCTCCCCTTTTCTTGACATAGGTAGGTACTCCGTACATTGGAGACATGTTTTTGTTGATAGTCTAGGGTAGATAGTTATACCTTCACTGAGCAATTGAATTTGAACCAATGTCCGAATTCAATGTTAAGTTTGATCCAACTCAAGGTTCAATTGATTACTGTTGAAGCCTTGGGATATGCTTAAATTGTGTGGGGAAATTGTGTTTTTTGTTCTTGTACAGCCTCGAGCTTATTTCTTCCATTCAAGTTTAACAAATAGGTCAATCGAATAACACAGCCACCCAATGTTTAAGATTTCCCGTAGGCTGTAAATGTAAAACCCCGCAATGCTCTATATATTTTGCCATAGTGTAATTTTCAAAAACAAACAAGATATTATACTTAGGTCGGTATGTAGGCGGAGTAGATAGATACTCAGAGATAACATTATGCTAATCTTTAAGTCAATTTGAGAAGATTGGCCATTGACTGAAGTACCTGATTCAACATACTATGCAGCGCCTGGGGACTGTACTGGACTCAACTAAAAGGTCAACCGGAAGGAAATCCAATTGATGTCGGGACATCCAAAAAAGACACCAAAAACGAAGTGCTGGAATCTAACCAGCTATGTTGGACGAACAGGGAATCGAACCCTGGACCACTCCCAGGAGGGACACATATCGTAGAACGAATCATGCTAAGGGAGTATTATACCACTAAACCATTCGCCCTGACTTGTTGAGTTAGGTTGTCAAAGGATGGCATATTCGCGCTTGGCCTGGTGGGACCCTGCAGAGTCCAATTGTAACCAGAGGGGGTTTTGGTGTCAATTGTTGCAGGGAGCCGATAAAGATAGAACAGAACTAGATCAGTAGCTGGGTAACAATTGTCGCTCGGTTCTCGAGACGAGAGCGTCACTGCGGGGAAGCCGCAAAGTGAAGAGGTTGGGTATTCATGTGAAAAAGAGTCAAGGAGAGTTTGCTGACACGAAGATCCCGTCGTGGAGTTTCGATCTACTGTATCTGGAAATGCGGGCGGACGGGCTGCAGATGGATCTATGGAAACTCTCATGTCGATCCCGAGAATTCGATGGTATGACTTTTCGAATTCCCATGCGCGCTCATCCCGTATTATGCTGCACTATGACTTGATTTGATGATGTGATAATTGCGTTATTGTTTTGACTCTACGTAATCTGTCAGCATACCATTGAGCGTGTTCATGACCGAGAACGGACTTGAGAGAATATGATCCTACTCCCAGAGTAACATTGACGAGGCTGTCAACGTGAGTTGGGAGCAAAAGCTCATGATTAGAGGTCAATAAACGAACCCTGTCCGATGGATCATGACCTGTCTCCGCTCAACTCGTCGCCCGATGGAACCGATGCACATATCCTTGAAGCTTGACCTTGGCCATGACATTTCCCCACACTTAAGAGTCTCATTCCGTGTTACATCGCCGGAGCCGATTGCTGTATCGAAGTCAAGAGGCGCAGATGAAGTTGAGGCTAGCTCTCATGAACTGGGCTGCCAATGTGGGAAAGGTGAAACTAGGTCAAGCTATGCTATGATTTAACCTTCAATAGCGGACAATTGTTCTTTGTAGCTTATACCACGAGCTTGATGGAGAGTAGCATCGTTGGATGTCTAGATCTCACTTTCCACGCAAGCCTGTGAGGGGTTGGGAAGAGGCTTCGTAATGCAATGCATGCACAATAAAATTTCTGAACTCTCGGTGATCTGTCGGTTATGAAGTTTGTTTTGCCTGCCTGTTTACATAGGTACATGTTCCATGGCCGCATAAGTACCCTAACAACTGGCAGATCTAGTTGGCTAGTGCGTACGGGAGGCTCAAAGACTACTGACCTATCTATACCTCCATACAGGTGAATACGTGAGCAATCGGTTAGGTAGCGAGGCGTCGCGGGCATGGCGAGCACGCGCGTGGCTGTAAGAGTGGATAAGCAAATGAGAGTTTAGAGATCTCAACCGTGGCAATTTTCGGAAGGCCTTGATTTGAGTGATATATTACTGCCATCGTATGAATGAAATGCCTGGGTACCTATATCAGCGAGTATGGACTGTAGGTCCTGACTTTGGTCTAGTTGGGTTACCTGGATTGGGCCTGGAGCTCTTTTTCTCTGGATCTACCTAGGTATGGATGGAAGCTAGAGTTATCGTACGTTGAATGATGGATCCATTTGAAACGTTCCGGTACAGGTGGTAGGGGCGTTGTGCTGCGCTGGCTGCTTTTGGTGTTGGTGGAGCATTATTATTTAACATGATGGGATGACGGCATGGGGAAATCATGATGCAGCCATATCGTATCGTATTGCACCTGTTCTATGTAAGTTAGTGCCAGTTTCGGTGTCGTTGTCGGTGCCCGTCGGTCTACAACATACCGATTCCGATGATACAGCATCGGCATCGTATCGTATCCACGGGAAGTGCGCTCGGACGGCTTGCGCGTTTCGTTTTATGTATGTACTGCAGTGCATTATATCTGTATGCTTCAGCTGACAGTGACAAGTCGAGTCCAGAATATTGATACTTGGCCTGTAACGCTGCAGCTCAGCCCATAGTTGGACAGCGTCATGTCAGCTCTGAGATGGGTGGCCTCGGTCGTCATCAGATTCGAGCAAGACTACCTATGCAAATAATCAAGTTCGAAAAAGAGAGGCTTGAGCTTCCGAGAGAGAGGCCGACCAGGGGTGCGAGAGATGAATGTCAGTCAGTATCCGCAACTAACTTGCAAACAGCCCTGTCTGCACATGTACTGCAATAAGAAAAAGCGGTGCTGCCTATTCTATAGTGGACTGTACTATGTATGAAAGCTGTGGATTTATGTTTTGGCGAGATTTATTGCCATGATGCATACATACCTACATGCAGAGGGCCAATCTGGCCTGGGAGTCGGCTAAGATGATGATTTACACCAGCATCCATGATAATGTGTGAGAATCCAAGACCTGATCAATTTGGATCGACCTGCCATTCCAAATGACACCACATTGTTCGCTAGCTGGCTGAGGCTGCATGCTTGTAACCCAATTCTCGTAAACCTTCATTTACTGTATTGCACTGCAGTTAAAAAAAAAGTAAAATTCAAGGTAGAGTGAAGATTTTAAGGTCCATGTGGAAGAAACCTAATCATACTTGTAACCTCGACTCACATGATTGCTGATTAAGACTCGGTTAGAGTCCCTCCCTCAGAGTCAGCCTCGAATGCATAAATGGTGAGATGCGTTGTTGTTGTTGTTGTTGTTATCTCTGGGCTCTACCTAGTAGAGATGCATTAAAACCTTGGCGCCTCTGAATCGAGGACATTTTTCCGAAGTCCATTGCCCTTGGAGCCTGTTGATTGGTTGTTGGGCGGTTGGCGAAACGTGCAATCCAGTCCAATCGTATTAGGATCGGAAGTATCGATGGACGTGCCTTGGCTAGTGCTTTTAGTGCTACCTACCTTAGCTGCCTTAGCTCAGTTTCTGTTATTTCCCTTTGCTGTCCTTGGACCTTGATGTCCCTAGTAGCTGTTCTGGATACCTAACCACCAAGCTCCACTTTCTTCCCGTCATATCATATGTCGTCGAGAGCATGGGAAACTCAGAGTTCGTCTATTCCGGGGCATAGACGCGCAACTCCTCATTTTCATGTGCCTGTCTCTCTCCCGTCTGCTACTGTATTCATCACATCATCACATCAGCGCTATTCCCCGCTCTATACCTCTTCGGTTGTCTGTGGCTGCTTGATTCCTTCTTGCTTGCATACATGCTTGCCTGCTTGCCTGCCTGCCTGCCTGCCTGCTTGTTTGCTTAGCTTGTGCTGTGCTGAGATGCGAGCGTCTCGTCTCGCCTCGTCCGTCCCCTGCTCGGTTTGGCCTGGCCTGGTTTGGCCTTTGGTCTCACCCCTCACATGGATCTCATACCTCACATTCACAACCCAGGTTCTCCTTGTCCTTGTCCGGGAGTTCCCCTCATGCGACGCCGCCGACTTTCAAATCAACTCCGCCAAAAATGTCATGGATCTTTAAACTCGACTCCACCTCGTCCAACCTCCCCTCTCATTCTCTTTATTCTTGTCTTCTTCTCTCATATTATCTTCATATCTCATATTCTCGCTCTTCTTTTCTACCCTCGCTCTTCTTTCCTCGATTAGCAGCTCTTAGACTAAACAAGCAATCAACCAACTTTACGAATACACATTCCTCCACCCTGCACATCGTGAAGCCCAAGCTTCATCCTTCCTCACCGCTGAGTAGAAAGACGGGATAGTTCATGTTTGACGGCATGGAGGCGTCTATGTGCCAGTGAACGGTCGTTTTTGCTCGTTGAGGGAGCCTCAAAGCCTCTCTTCCGAGCACCCTACTTCACCTGCTTCCGATAGCATCTCACGAGCCAGGAGTTGAGGCAGCTTGGCCCAATGGGCAATGAACAATCTGCCGAAACCCCTCGCGGGCATCGGAAACTATCCAAGCCACCTCACTGCAGCCAGACATCAGCAGCTGGTCTGCCATACACTGCTACTGCTGTGACACCCCATCGTGAGCACTTCTCCAACTCGTATCTTGTTGGATCGCTGCCGCCTGCTCCCAATAAGGCTTCCTCGACGAGGAGGGTGGCTCCTGGGCTCGGTATAGCCGTCCCGGCCAGTGAAGCTCCCAGTTCTATGCATTCCCCTACGTGTAGAGAACCCCGTCGCAATTCAATACCGCGGACGCGATCTGTCCAGTCAGAGCAGTCCCCTATACTGCCAAGTTTCGTCAACAGCTCCACGGCCAGCTCTTTTGCTCAGGATAGCGGCTACCGCGCACTTACGCGTGCTGATAGGTTTGTGCAACATGCCTGTTCGTGTTGATAAATAGAGCTGACTGCCTTGAAATAGTATGCCTGTTGCAGTACGGCGTGGCTCTACCAGCTTCGATACGAGAGCTGCTGAGGCCAAGAAGCTTCTCAATGCCAAGGAGAAGCCCTCAAGCGAGCCCATCATCTCCAAATCCAAGATTCATTCTGATGAAAATCCTCAGGATGTGACAGATGAGAATAACGCCAATCAATCTGCAGGCTCGTCCATTAGCAGAACAAGTTCAGACGTTTCTCTTTACATGCCAATGCGCCGCCGCTCGGTCGTTCAAACCCCAGGCGTGGCAACCAGAACTCATCATTCCAATCCTCCCGTCTCAGCCAAGTCAAGCTTTCGCAGGAGTCTCCCAGTTACCCCCAGTCAATCCAGGCACAACTCGATCGAGTCTGGCATGGCAAGGCGTATGTCGATGCCCACGACAATCCCATCCCAAGTACAACATTCGGACCGAGCCGTGACGCCTGTCGAAGCCGACTACAAGCAGTTGGGGGGTATGAAGTTTGGGTCTCTGCGCATCACGAACGGAGCCCCCGGGACCTCCCCAGTGCCCGAGGATGACGTCAAACAAGAAGGGGCTTCTGAGTCGACACTAGTAGTCTCTCGTGGGGAATACTTTGATGAGCAAGCCCGCAATCCACTCAGTTTGATGAGTGAAGGGTCGAACACGCCAGAGGCCAGTGAGCCTATGACGAGTGATCAACCAGTCACTACTCGAGTTCCAGGCTCTGTTGCCGAGCATCCAAGCGATGCGGACAAATCCAGAACAGGCCATGGGGAAATGTCTGGGAACGGGAATGCTGTTTCATTTCCCGTTGCTGAGGTATTGGACGTAAGGGAAGACCCAAATGCAAAGCCGGACCCCAAGAAAATACAACTTGGACTTGAAAACAAAATGCTTAAAGGGCTTTCGAGATCTGACAGTGGCTTCATCCCAAGCCCTTCATCTGAGAAAACTCAACGGTCCGCGTCCCGGGTTGACAGCGGTTACAGTTCCAATGTCTCTCTCCGATCATTGCCTAGTTTGAGATCCGGTGTCACGGACAAGAATACAATGACCTCCGAAAAGCCTGACATGGACATGTCGGGGATGTGTTCGCCCTCAGACTCGAACTCGACCCGTACCTCTTCCTTGGTCCCTTCCCAGACACGTAACCGGTTACCTATTCACCTCGAGGTTCCTTCGTCGTCAACAGATGATGATACCTCAACTTGCCCAACGAGCCCGTCGAGCCCAACTGGTCGTCCGTTCTCCCCGTTTGCTCGTGGTAACCGCATGCGCCTCTCTTCGTTGAAATCAAACAAGAGTTTTGAGCCACGAGTGTCAAACACACCGGCCGCGCCAATCGTCCTTTCCAAGGCAGAAGTCAAGGAACAGCTGGCTACTCCAACTCCGGATGCTAGTCATGGTGGTGGTAAGATCTATCGGTTCTGGAGTGGCTCCCGTAAGAAGGGGCCGTCAAACAAGGGCGAAGTAACCACCGTCGAACAGGATGGTACTGCCAACCCGCTAGGGCTCAAGGCGGGCTCCGTATCTAAAGCTCAACGACCATCACTTCGAAAGGAGCCGAGCAAAGACACCTTGCACACTATCGTCAGTGTTGGAAGTCAGGATGCGGTTGCAGGTACAAGACGTGGGAAGGAGGACGCGTCGCGAAATATCAAGAAGACAACTGCCAAGAAGCCGTCTCGGCGTCACTCATGGCGTCAATCCATTGCGCAGATGTTTGGTTCTCGAAGCGCAGATGCCAGCCCTGCTTTAAGCCCCAAGTCTGAGTCCAAGCCAACCCCAAGGCGCCCGTCGACCGCCATGGAGCTTACTTCTGGCCTTTCCAATGCTGCTCCTAGCCCCCGAGCCGTCAGCTCATGGTCATCGCGGCCAGTGCCGAGGAAAGCTGCTAGTAGCTCTGCCAACTTGCCTTCACCACCCCGAAGAACAGTCAACAAGCCAAGCCCACATGAAAGCCGTGATAAGCCCGAGTTGTCTCATCTTCGCACAAACTTTTCGGCTCCCAACCTTTCAGCTAGTCGTCCATTGTCACTAAGTCCGTCCCAGCTTGAAATGCAAGCTCTGCGAATCAAGACATCACCTCCTGTGAGTATGCAGAACAAAAGCAGCAAACCTCGGGGCAAATCTCAGGGGCAAAATCGAGCCATGACACCGTCTTTCCCCGTCAATTCCCGATCCAGCACTGGTCGACGACTTTCATTGCCCCAGGATTATGGTCGAGTGACACCTCATAACCGCCAGGTCTTACATAGTCGCACGGAGTCGCGCAACTCAAACCGAGGCATGACCATGAGCCCTACTCCCGGTATGGGCCCTCAACAAGTTCAAACTGCCCAGCAGCCTAGAGTTTTGTCCTATTCTAGCAATGGCACGCAGCAGAGTGGCCCGGCTGTCCAACAAACAAAGCATCACCGCCGAATATCGGCACCTGCACTGCCACGCCAAAGCTCCAATATGCCGCGCTCACGAAGCAGCACTACGTTGATACAGTTACAGCAACAACAAGTGCACCAGCAACAACAAGCGTACCAGCAACAACAAGCGTACCAGCAACAACAAGCGCACCAGCAACAACAAGCGCACCAGCAACAACAAGCGCACCAGCAACAAATGCTACAGCAACAGCAACAGCACCGACCTCGGTCATCTCTTCAGGCGTGGGCACCAGTGGATATAAATAGCCTCAATCAGCAACTGCAGCAGAGCTACATAATGCAGAATCAAGCGATGGTCTATGGAACACCAAACATGGTTCAGCAATATCCTCACATCTATGTCACAAGCCCCTTGCCTAACCAGCCCATTCATGGGAGACAAAACTCGCAAGGTGGGATGCATGTCCGAGATCCTCCTTTCCGAGTCCTCCACAGCTATAACTCACCAGCATATCGAAATGTTCCTATCTGGAGCCAGTAGCTGAGAGCCTCAACAGTCGGCTCTCTATATTTCTTTGCATTTACTGAGATACCATATGATGGAAATGGTTTACTATTTCATTGATTCTCTTATCGTTCGGCGTTTTCGGGTATAGGTAGCCTTTCCTTGGGGTATTGGAATTGGCCCACAGCGTCCACACGCATCCATCCACACACACACACATTGTCTTTCATTTTAAGAAGTTACATGTGCATTTTACGACAAGGGGAAATGTTATCAGACTTGACAGCTTCATCTATCGAATGCTGAATATTGTGTTATCTCAGTGGTTTATTGTTGAAAAGCATGGTCTTTTAGGCGATGTCTGATTTCAATCGACTTTACTACCTTATAGCGTATCATGCTCTCGCGGGGGAAGAGGTGTCGATGAGATGTGCGATTCTGACAATGCAATATATTTAATGATTTGGTGTTTTTACTCGTATTGAATCTTTTGACTATGCTATGCGTGCTTTGAGGGCTTGGTCTGATGGCACATTCTCTTGGTTTGTTGGCTCAAATACCTGGTCCTAGCCGGATGTGTGGTATGTGATGATCTAAATACATGACGGACAGCATGATAGGTCTAGTATTTCCCTTGCACGTTTCCCATCCGGTCGTTGCTCGGCCATGCATGTTCGGCATACGGTATGAGAGAGTTATGACCACGGGATAGGGGAAGGACATGAGTTGGATTAAGGATTAAGCATCCCCATGATTCTCACACAGCCTCATACAGATCGACAAAGGATTCAGCTGGAGTGACGTGACATGAAAGGCACGTTGCCGCCCGGTCCTCGCCGCAACCTAACCCAACAATAAGACCACGAGAAAAGATTTGACTGGATAATGGCACTTATTTGTATGAAGCGAGGTTAGCGACACAGCTGTAAAGCATTGTGAGCGTCAACAAAGCGTGACTCGACGCCTTCACACCATGATAAGCACGCAGGAACTTAGTGACAGCCAAGTCACACACACCCACTTTGGACCCTGAAGGTCGCAGGGACAGAGGCCTTGGAAAACAAGCTTCTCTGACAGTTGTTGTTTTAGCACGCTGGGGAAGATGGAGATCTAGCATCATGATGTAAGCTAAAGACAAGCGATAACCCCCTGAAATGATGTCGTAGGCGGTGGGTTCTCCCGGCTATAAGATCTTCTGGGGAGAAATAGCATGACGACAATGGAAGCGGACGGGAAGACCAAAAGCGAAAAAAAAGACCGACGATTAGGATCCGGTAGGACGGAGAGTTTTTGGCACCAGACTTATTAGAGTGGGTGTGATACTATTTTTACATACTGTACATCTTTGAAGGGAACATGGATATTTCTCCGTCGGAGCAACCTTGAATCACCCAGGCAAAGGTCAGGATCACTTAATTAGATAATGATTTCGGTAAAGAAAAGACCCTGACGACGGCCTATTTCATAACAATAGGAGAAAAGGGACAAAGAGGCATGCGTTTAGCTATTTTAATACGATACTGGCAAGCTTCCGCGTGAGCATTTGGTTGTTGAATGGTGGTGGTGATGACGACGACTCCTAAATAATTGACAGGGGTGTGAGATCCATTCCAGATGCTTTGACTAGCCGTTTAGAATCATACCTTAGATCTAAAGAAAACAAGAAATACTGTAGATAAATAAACGTACCTACCTAGTATTTGAATGTAAATGAGGAAATATTGAGCGCCATCAATTCAATCAACTGGAGCAGCAGGAACAATCTCATCCACCCATCATGCCGTCAGCAAAAGCCAAGCCCATGACACTCAGGCGAGACCCTGATTTACCTGCTGACCGAGGTGAGTCTCCTGTCAGGGACAACTGTACGCGTGCATATAAAACCACAAATTATGCATTCTCGTGGGGACTGCAGAACCAGAAACAATAGATCGTCAAAAGTCCGTGGCTGACATGCTCGTAGTCGAATCGGTTAATGTAAACTACCACAAGGCGAAACAGGCGGACTCGATGTGGCTCTTTTTAAATTTTTAATATACGACAGTCCCATTGTCGGCACGGGTAACCTTAAAATGAACTGGACATACATAACCTAACCCAGCTTCGAGCCTGGTCTAGACACAGCCAGTATAGCCGCCAACGGCTGTTTGGCGGCTCCTTAGGTGCTGCATCTGGGTGGCATTCGCCAAAACATCACCTACGCGGGTAGCCCAGACAGGTCCATAGGTTCCATCCATTGCTACTAGGCTAGGCCAGCCCAGGTCAGGTACCTTAGGCAAGGCACAGCCTCCATTCAGTACCACCCGATCCATGCAAATACGAGGAGACAGACGGGACCAGCATTTCCTGACCCATCTTTTTCCCGTCCCGTACAATTTTCCCTTTGTTTGCCTGCCCTTGTCTCTTTATAAGTATCGCCTCCCATCACTGTCACACACTTCCTCTCCATTCTTGTGACTCTACATACAACTCACTTCTGCTATCACTCACATTCGCTTTTTTGTCTTTGTTATTAATAGCTTCTGTCGTTTAAATTAGCTTCGCATCTCCATCTCGATCTCTGTTGTCCGTCGATCTCACTCTCGCTCACGCAACCATCACACTTGACCTTCGAACGACTGTCCATCCACCAATACAGTCATAGATAAAGTCGCATTATCCCCCTTGTTTCGAGCCCATTCGTTGCGGTACTTGTGAACGATCATCTGGCTCGGCTCTTAATCACAGATAATCGATCTCTCCATTGAGCTGTGTATCCCCCTAGAAGTTTGCGTTTGTTCACTAGCACTCGCGAGCTAAGACGACAACCTCTCGACATCCAACCAGCATATTCCACCTACATAATCACCCTTTTCTCTCTGAATACCCTCCACAGTCATAGCCGCCATGTACACCACACGGCTTATCAAGCTGCTGATGGTAGCTCTCGCCGTTGTCTGCGTTGCTCAGGCATCATGGATCGATGTCAACAAGATCCAGTTAGGAGAACGTCGGCTTGTCCGAAGAGCAAGTCCTAGTCAGTCTGACGACTCTCTACCGAGCGTAACCGCACCTGACATTGAACCTTCAGCTAGCCAAGCGGATCCTGCTCCTACTGACGCAGCTAATCCGTCCTCTGACGACTCCAAAAACACCGCTGCCGAGCCCACTCAGGCTACTGACGAGCCTACACAGCCATCTGCTACCGATGCTAAACCTACCAATAATGACTCTTCAAAAACAACTGCTGCTGATTCCTCTCCTACGGATGCTGCTCCTACAAAGGCAACCGAGAAGTCTACAGCTGCTGATAGCAAGCCCACTGAGACCGCTGCTGATACACAGTCTCCTAGCGGTGGCAACGAGGCTTCTGCTTCTGCCACTGCCACCGACGACAGCACTGGTGCCCAGCCAACGAAAGCTCCTGCACCCACTAGCACCGACAGCGGCAAGAACCAGAACGACGACACCAGCAGCACCGCTGGCGGAAGCAACGAGGAGGCTTCCAGCACTGTAGTCGACAAGGGCTCCCGAACTACCGCCAAGCCTGTTACCTCTACCCACGTTGCCGTTGTCACAAGGACCAACAGCAATGGTGATCTCGAGACCATGACCACTACGAGCGTATCTACGTCGACACCTGGACTGAGCGACGGTGATGGCGATGGCAGCTCCTCTGGCATGTCGAAGAAGACCCGCAACACTGTTATTGGCGTTGTCGTCGGCATTGGCGGTGCCATTATCGTCGGTACTCTCGGCCTCGTCGCCTGGCGAATCTGGGGCCGCAAGAAGCACCAAGAAGAAGCCGACGGTCTTATGGACTTTGACGAGACCAACAGCCGTCCCAACAGCAACGGCCCTTACCACAGCGTTGAGAAGAGCGAGTACGGTAGCGTCGGTAGCTCAGGTCCTCGACGCAGCCCATTCCAAACCACGCTGGACACTTATCACCAGCCAACACCCGTGAACGCCTCATCCAACTTCTAAGGAAGGACTCTCGTTTCCCTTTGCATCTTTGACAAAAAGCATTCTCATTTTTTTTTCTATCACTTCCATCCGTTTCGATGGAAGTCATTAAGGCTATGCAGGCGTTTCGGACACGAATTTTTCATCATCACAAGGGGCAATTATAGAAAGTGTTGTACGAATTTGATAACGAAAGTCACGGCTGCAATTGACTGGAGCAGGCAGCATATATCCGGAGGCCCCGAGACTGCGCGGCATGGTTCGCTGTCCCAGTTCTGAGTTATCTGGGTGCGGCCACGATTGCATATCGCTTTTTCATCTTGGTGGGGTTAGGAAGTTCGATACTTGACCACCCACCCGTCATGGAACGAGGAATGTATCTAGAAACTCAATTAATAATATCTCAGGCTTGGCTTGTAAAATGTGTTTTGTTGTGACCAGCGTGCATAGTATTTCAATGACATACTCACAACGGTAAAGTTAGAGCTTCACACAAATATAGTATACGATGAGTCGTGTCGGCTTTAACAAACAAGGAGGCGCTGCGGTTGTCTTTGTTGGCTTGACAATGCCATTCATTGTCTTATCTTTTGGGAATAAGTCTAGGATCTTGGTCTTGGTTTGGATCTTGTTCTGAGTGGATAGGAACCCAGGCCGGTTGCATTCTGTTTGCTTGAATGTGGGTATGGCCATCTTGCAACTTCATCAACGTACCATGATGACGCACCAATTCTTCCAGAGCAAATTCACATCCATATCTCAAGGATGAGCTTCGGTCACAGGAAATAGCTGCCCAGAAATGCCCAGTTGCTTGAGTTTTTACTGATATGTGAAAAGTTTTATACAATACCATATCTTGGCGGGTGCGGAGACAGGGGAATGCTTGGTGTTGAAGATGTGTCTAAACTGCACATCATTCATGCAGCTACAATTCAGGGCTGTCTGAAAATGGGTCCTGATTAAAAGCAAGGCTAATGCTCCACGAATATGACCAAAGGATCCATATTATCAATGCCGAATATGTCACTGGAGTTTTATTTTCATTATAAAAGGCAACTTCGGCAGCAGTACAGGGTAATCACACTTTTGCTCGCAGCAATATGGTAACCGGACCCGCCTCAACATCACATTGAGTCAGCATAAACCATGTGATCCTCCGTTGAAGCCACGGGCCCTGGAGCGGGAAGCCAGGTGCCCAAACAGGCATTGCAAAGACAAAAAGAAATGGTGGAGGTACGGGCGGGTGCGGCCCTGACCTTTTTAAGGGTCCCAGGAGGGGGAGAGGTGCGAAAAAAAAGAAAGGGGTGAGGTAGGGTTTGAGTTTCGGTTCACGGCTAGATCTAGTGCAAAGAGATAGGAACGTTTTGGTGTTGAATCGAAAGAAACCATCAAATTACGCATTCCAGATGGAGGGGAATCACGATGGTGAACGCAAGGAGATGATGATGTGCTGAGTTGTCAATCTGAACCCAACCTAAACTCCGGGGAAATGGTTGCAGTACTGGGCGGATTGGCCTAAGGCGAGCCCGCTTTACCGATTGGCCTATCCCGACAGGGGATTGTGTGCAGGCATGTTCATCCGGGCCAGGCTGGAACGATGGAAGACATGGAAGAACAAAATAAATCCCTGGCTCAACGGCGATATGATACGATGGCCACGGCTACGCTCATTATCCCTGAGCCTGTAGATTTGGAGGCTCTCGCTCAGTGCAAAACCGTTGCTTTCAGGTTGAAAAAGCCAAAGGCCACGGATCGAATGACCAAGAAAGCAAGCAATCAAACCAAATGATCTCAATGCCAGCGAAGCAGCCAGCGCTTGGTCACTCACGGGGTTGCAGCGTGCTGATGTGCGGGTCGAGTCGAAGGATCGAGAAACGAAAGTGATAAAGAATACACCGTCAAAGCACAGTTCGCAGCACAGACAGAGGTACCACCTATCTTTTGCCGAGTCAATTGCTACCAGATACCAGGGCCCCTTGGCGAGATTACGTCGTGGCCAATGCGGGCACCAGCGAGAGCGGGTCTCATTACAGAAGAGGTCCCGTCTCCTTTGAAGATGTTCAGCGAGTTCCAGTGGCAAAGCTGGCGGGGACAACTCACACACCCAGACCACCTAAACATGGATGGAAGTGCAAGTCAGGCAGGTGGGTGTGTGTGTGATGCATGTGCAGGTACAGACAGATGGTACGGTACATACTCGACCCTTTTCGGTAGCAGCATCATGTTTTGAGCTGTCTCGTCCACTCAATTATCAAAACAGAGCGAGCTCTCATCTCATCTAATCTCATCTCATCCCCCTCGAACGAGACTCTCGTCTTCATTTCGTTCTACGCTCCACGCAACTTTTTCTCTCTTTCTCCTCCCCTTCATCCCGTTCTCGCCGGCCGCACAACTTCGCAACTGACAAGAGTTCTAATTGACTCAACACCTCGATGTGTCCGGTCGCATTGTCTTTTTCTTCCCCTTGTCTGTCTTCTGGCCACACTCTTTTTTTTCTTCATGAAGACGTTTCCTTAGGTTCTCGATAGACGCTTTTTTTTCTAATTATTTCGCGCCCCCCCAGCCCCTGGTCGTCCGCTTCCACACCCCGGAAATTTCCCACCTAAACTCGAGGCAAACCGTCATTCCGTCCGCCCCCTTAAAGTTGGCCAACGCGTCGCGTAGTATCCAGGTATTTCTCGACCGTTTGGAAATTATCGGCCACGATTTCGGTTTTTCAAACCTGTGTTCCCTCCCTCAGGCCTTCGAGATCGGCTTTTCCACTAAGCGACCCGACCTTGAGAGAAAGGACTGGCTCTATTTGAGACTCAGTTGCAGACATAGCTTTGGTCTGCACTGATCTCCCTGGGTGAGTGACCTGAACCTGAATCACATTTTCCTTCTTTTGGTCTTGGATATGTATGAGCTGGCAGAGCACACATTCATCTCCAGACGCCACTGCATAACTCACAGCTGCTGACCGGGTCCGCCACCAAACAAACAGGCCGCTGTAAAGACGTCTTCTACAACGTCGTCGGCTGCTCCTCCTGGTGCACCCGCACAGGACGGTCACGGAGCTTCACCCTCTCGATACCGCCCTGTCTCGCCTGCCTCTCCAGCACTCTCGAACACATCAACTGTTGACGGCGAAGGGGAGATCGAGTCCTCCCCATTTCTTCCCCCGCTTGAAGCTCCTCGACTGCCGGAAAGAGCTCAGCAATTTTTAAGGACACCACCTCCGGACGAAACTCAATTCGTCACTACCAGTTGGGGCTCTCCTTATCCTCAGTCAGATCGCAATCTCCGCAGTCAGAGCTCGGGAAGCGAAGGCTCAGACGACTCCCCAATTCATCACCTGGATATCGAGACACCTTTTCTGCGTCCAATTCCTGATCTGATACGGTCGCACTCCGATTCACAAGGCTCCTCGCTGAGTGCCGCAGCCACCGTTCTAGCGAACCGTGCCCGCCGGCAGACCCTTGGACTTACAGAGGATTGGATCCGTACTCATACCACCGACGACCCCAACGAAGAGAGTCGGCATTGGTTTAGTGACGGAAGCGACAGCGAGCACTCTTCAGTGAGCAGCTCTGAACCTGGTTGGTTGGAAGAGCGCGACGCACGCACTCCCCGACCTATCAAGAGAACAAGAAACGTGTCTCGAGAAGGATCTAGCCACTATCCGAGGGCCAGATCTAGTATCGAGACCCTCCGACCAGGAGATTCACTCAGTCCCAAAACGGGACAAAACAGCAGTATGGCGACCTCCGAAGCCGCGCCAGTAACAAATGATGCGGCGAGCGACAGGTCTCAGGCCGCCGCCACCCCGGAACTACCTGTCGCAGAAAGTCCCAAGAAGCGTGTCCCCAGCGTTGTTGCCAATGGGGAGCCTGCGCTGCCCATCACACCGACCAAGGGCACCCAAAAGCCTCTTCCCAAGGAACCCGCAGCAACACCTCGGTTAAAGAAAAAGGTGCCATGGAGAGGCAAGAACATCATGGTTCTTATTCCACGAGATACGGAACGAGGCCAGCCTGGACACGCGCCCACGCCTCTACGTCAGCATGAAATAGATGGCATGTTTGAATCATGGAAAGAGCTTGGTTATGACATTTCAGGTTTTGATTTGGAAGTCGATGGTTACCAGGTCGAGGGCACAGCCGATTCGCAAACTCGAGATTCTTGGCCTGATTTTGATGATGTGGTCAAAGACAGGGAACAGCGTAACTTCAAGGTTACGCTGCCCGATTTGAACGCCTGGAAAGATTACATGAACGAACTTCAAGAGGCGAAACTGCGAGCGCTTGGTGTATCATTTGGAGACGACGAGCCCGAACAACCCTCTATTTCGCCCGCGACAACGGACCTCAGCCGCCATCCCTCCGCTCAATACCCTCCGCTCCCCTTTTCTCCACCTCTACCGACTTCATCAGCCTCCAGTAACCACGGCATACCTGGATTCCAGCCAGGTCATTTCGCGCGACCCTCAACGCATAGCCCTGCTATGTCGCACGGAACCTCACCTCTTTCCTTTAACGGCATGCCTGGCAAATTCAACCCCCGGCAGCAGTCTATTTCATTCCCTGCCACCAGCTCGCCATTTGGCTTCCAGCAACCATCTCCATCAGGCTGGCCAGGGCTTAACCGTCACGATTCGCCTTCTCTCATGGGCATGATTTCTCCCCAATCACCCTTTGGACCAGAGAGCCCTGCTGGTATGAACTTGCACCAGCGTCACCAATCTCTGCAATATCCCATGCTACCACATCAGCAATATTCATACTTGCAACCTGCTCGAAATTCTCCTCGCCTACAAGAAGTCCGTGAAGATGAGGAAGAGGCCCCAAGCAAGAGCCCCTCCAGGACGCCCGAACCCCCTCAACAACAAAACACAGAAACTCTGCAAGCCGAGATCGATGATGCCGAGTATCATCTGGAAGAGCAGCTTCGCAACGAGTTGGAGCACGAGGATTACAACCCACAGCCTCAGAACGAACAGCCTCCAACTTTACCAGACCCATTCGTTCCTGCTCATGGCCCACACGCATCTGGCCAATTTCCCGTTCAGGAACGATTTGCCAACGAACAGTCTAAACCGTTAGTTCTGCATCATCCTCGACCTCACAGCCGCGGTCACTCTTTGTCCCAGGGCTACTTCCGTGACCATAATGAGAACAATGTCACTGCAGATGAGAACAATCTCACTAAGTTCAGCAGCCTCAACGAGATTCCAGAGTCCCACAAAGCCGACGAGGCTTATGAGATCGAGACCAATCCCAGTAACCTGGGCACACCTGTTCAAGAGTTTGATTTCGCTGGATTCAGCCACCAGAAGAACTTCTCCACAGCTAGTAACCCCTGGAACGATGCTGCCTCTGTTAGCAGCAGTAACAAGATGGACCGACGCTCCAGCCATGCCAGTAAACCCTCGCTGTCTAAGCTTAATGTGCAGGCACCCGAATTCAAGTTCAACCCCACGAGTTCATTCACCACGGGCCAGTTCGACTTTGGCAACAAGAGCAATACCTTCCAACCTGGTGCCGCTAGCTTTGAGCCTGCTGCTAATAGCTTTGAACCCACTGCTAGCACATTCCAGCCTGGTGCCGGCAGCTTCCAACCTGGAGCGAGCACTTTCAGACCCGGTGCTAGTAGCTTCCAGCCGACTGCGAGCACCTTTGAACCTGGCAACTTTCAGGCTGCCAGCTTTGAGCCTGCGGGCTTTCAGCCCTCGGTCTTCCAAGCGAATACTGACTTTTCTGACACCAACATGTTCACTTCTCCAACAGCGAAGCAGCCTGCAAATGTTACGCCAGCCAAGATTAACGTTAATGCGCCGTCTTTCTCTCCAGGCTCAAGTGCTTTCAGCTTCTCGACTTCAGGTCCCAAGTTCAACGTTGCTGCACCGACCTTCACTCCTCACTCTAATGCTTTCACAAGCCCTACTAGCCAGGGCCATGGGAGCATCTTTGGCAGCATTGATCTTAATCCGAACGAGATGCAGACACACAAGAGATCAAAGGCTATTCCAATTGTCAGGCCGTCTAGTCGGCCCAAGGAGGCCGACGAGCTGTTTGATGTCGATGGTCGGGCTTTGGTCGATGAGAACAGAGTTAAGCGCGCACGCAGTTCTGCACCTGGTGGCGATGATGTTCCGATGTTTGCTGAGCAACCCACCCAAGAGGATGATGCTTCAGCCGAGCACACTCAACAAACCACACAAGATGAGCATGTTCTACCAGCTGATACCTCGATGTCGTCCATTGTCACTTCGGATCAGATCGACACCAAGGCTACCACCGCTGCACCTTCTGCGGCACCTTCAGTCACCTCGACGAACGAAAACAACAACTGGAAGGCATTCGAGTTTGACTCCAACCAGGATATGCAGGACTTCAACGATGCCCGACCCTTTGGCGAGGACAACTTCAAGCACGAACACAAAAAGACACTGTCCGCCGCCGCCGAACCCTTCCAGCCTGGCGGGAACTCATTTGGAGAGACCACCCAGACTGAAGAAGAGGTGTCTGACCCCTCTCCCATGGCCAGCCCTGTGCCTGCCGTGGCTCCTTCTGGCATTAGTGCTTCTCGATTCAGCAGCAACCAGTATCCCCCCAGGACCGCATCCAAGGGACTTGGTGCTTCTAGGTTTGCTGACCCTCCTAAGCCAGCTAAGGGTCTGGCTGCATCTCGATTCGCCACGAGCCCTGCTGTTTCAGAGAAGCCTCTCCCTCCCCCGCCTGTTGATGATGACGATGACGATGTCGTTGAATCGGTTGAGAAGGAGCTGGCACCTAAGCTCTCGGCTACTGTGACGCATCCTGCTGGTCGCGGTAACCACGAGCCCACTTTTGAGGAGATCGATGCTGTTATGAAACAATTCATCGCCAATCCTGCGATGGGTGTCAACAAGACTGTTGAATTTTCACAGTGGCAGCAGGACAGCCCAGTTCGCAACCTCTCGGCCATGGCTAACTCCTCCCCTTATAAGCTGGAACCTGCTGTCGACCACTACATCCGTGATGGTGCCAGTTTGACTCCTCGGGAGTACCGCCCCCTCCCTGAAGCTCCTGCTCAGCCCGTACCCAGCACGGAGTTTGAAGACCCGTTCCTTGATCCTCCTGGAACATTGATCAGTCCTGATGGCGCTGATGCTGTCGGCGATAGCGTGCCGGCCAGTGACTGGGAGGCTGCTTTCACAGAGGATGAGCATGACAAGTTGGAGAGCCGAGCACAGTTCTTCGACGGACGTGTCAATCAAGTGGTGGGCAATCTGCTGGCGTCTCGCCTTGAGCCTCTGGAGAAGACACTCTTCTCTATCCAGCAGGTCTTGGCGACCCGCGCTCGAGGCACACCCTCTTCCCGACGTGATATGCGCAGCATATCTGCCGAGCTTCAACAGAGCGATGCTGATGACGAGGATGACGAGCCTATTGCCCGCCGCTCTCTGAGTCCTCGAAGAGACCGACGCTTGGATCAGATCCGAATCGCTGTCATGGAGGGTCTCCAGGCTCAACAACGCAATAAACTTGAAGCCTCACCTGCCCCCCCTGTTGCCCCGGCCGTTTCAGAAGCACCCTCTGCCGCTGTTCTTGAGGCTCTTGATGCCCTAAAGCAGGAGTTTGCCAATAACACAAACCGTGATGAGGACCTGAAGAAGGTGATTCAGGAAGCCATGGAGGCTCGCATGTCTGCAGCCCCCATGGGCGTGGAGGCAGATAACTCAAAGGTCACTGAGCTTCAGAACAAGATCACCGATCTTGAGCAGCGCCTCTACTTTGAGCAGAGCAAGGTCGAGAATGAGGTCTCCGAGCGACGCTCTGCTGAGGACCTGGCATCTGAACTCATGCGCAAGCTTCAAACCGCAGAGACACGCATTGAGGTTGAGATTATTAACCGTAGCGTCTTCGATCAGCGAGTGACCGACCTTGAGGAGAGACTTCGGGGAGCTGAAGAACTCAGCGAGGAATCAATCAACGCTCGCCGTGCTGCTGAAGACAAACTTACCGAAGCCCGCGTCCAACGCGAGACTGCCGGTGAAGAGCTTGTCCGCCTTCGCGAACTTGTCGAGCAAAGGGACCACAAGTTGCGCTCCTTGGAGCAGGCTAACAGCAAAAATGCCATGCGTATTGCCCTCCTGGAGGCTGCTTCGAACAACGCCACACAGGCTCAGCATGAGGCTGTTGCCAAGTGCAAGGGCATTGAGGCCGAACTTAAGGATGTTCGCCAAGACAACCACCACTGGCGTGCAGAGGCTGAGCGTTATGACGAGTCTGCCCGACAGAAGGGTGCGGAACTGGCCCGCGCTCTAGAGGACAACCAACACATGCAGAAGTCTCTCACCACTCTTACCACTCAGCTCGAGGAGAATGAACGTGTTCGCGAGTTGTGGCGCAGCAAGTTTATATCTCTCCAGGAGGACATGGGCAGGGCTGCTCGCGAGATTGCTGAAGAGAACGCGCGCCGCATTAAGAAGGACCAGGCGATGCTTGCTAGACATGAGGTCCTGGATGCCCGTCTGCAGGCTGAGGCTAAGACCCGAGAACGCCTGGAGATTGAGATGGAACGTCTCCAAACCAATGAACGAACCGGCATGCGCGCTACCAACGAGTGTGCTCGTCTCGAAGGCATCATTGGTGAGCTTAAGACCGACAACCACAAGCTCGAGCAGAAGGCCATGCGTTACCAGCGCGAGTTCGAGGAGGCTCGTGAGTCTGGTCTAATCGAAGTCAAGAGAACGCGTATGGCGCTGCAGACCGAAATCGACGCCGCCAACAACCAGGTCAATTACATCCGCGAGGAGCTTGAGGAGCACAACTCCAAGCTTCGTGCCGAGCTCGATAATGTCAGGCTTGAAGCCGATACCGCCAAGGCTCAGAATGAGATGCTTCTCGAAGAGGCTGAGAACAGCAAGACTGCCGAACTTGACGAGCTTATTCGCAAGCACCAGAATGAGATTGAGGACCTTCAGACTAGATATGAGCGCCGGGTCCACAATGCTCAGGAGGATGCTCATAAAGCCGAGCAGCACCTCCTGGAGCGTCTTAGCCTGTCTGCCTCCAAGACCGAGCACCTCCAGGATCGCATTCTCCACCTTGAAGACAAGCTCGAAATCGCCAAGCAGGCGGCTGCCGCTGCGGCCCAAGCTGCCAAGTCTGCAGGAGCCGAGATCAGTGTTCCTATCGCACAGCCCAGAAAGGCTTCGCGTGATCTCGCACCTCCTGAGAAGATTTCTCCTCAGGCTCTCCGCGAATCTATTATGGTTCTCCAAGAGCAACTTCAGGCCCGCGAGCAACGCATCGAGGAGCTGGAGAACTCACTATCCAAGACCGATCCTGACGCTGCCACGAAGATCACCAAGCGTGATGACGAAATTACGTGGTTGCGTGAACTTCTTGCTGTCAGGCACGAGAACCTGCAAGACATTATTGCCGCCCTTCAGAGTGAGAGCTTCGATCGCGACGTGGTGAAGGATGCCGCGATCAGACTCAAGGCAAACCTCCAGATGGAGGAACAGGAACGGGAGAGGGCCATGAACGGTGGTTCTGCCATCAACCTACCCAATATTGCCCAGACAATCCAGAATGCTACACCTCGCGTGGCACAAACTATCGGCCCTCTCGCCGCTGCATGGGGCAACTGGCGAAAGGGTACCCGCAGCAGCCTCTCTGGTGTACTCAGTTCTCCAGCACCTACACGGGTACGGAACGCTACACCATCGCGCAGAACCTCGACCTCCCAGAATAACCTTCTGGGCGGTCTCATGACACCTCCCGCTTCAAACCTACGCCAGACACCCCCAGTAGACAGCAAGCCTCAACCCACCGCTTTTGCTAGTACCGGACGCCGCTTTCCATCACAAAGCTATGGTCCCGGACGAGCACGAAGAGCATCAAATGCCTCCTCGCACCGAGCGGAGCAGACTGTTTCCACGCCACCGCCTATCGAATCAGAGGATGAGCCAATGACTCCTCCAATGATGACAACTAGTGGTTATGATTCGGACGCTCAGCCCGGAGATTTTGACGATAACGACTTCTTCGAGGACTAAGCAAAACCCAAATCCTTGCAGGCTTGAAGCGGATGGACGCTCTGTCATGATTATTTTATTGATTATTTCCTTTGTCAAAACCATCAAATACGGCCAATGCATACATATATATATGCGGTGCACATTATTACACTAGTTTCACCAAGACTGCGAACCTAGAAAGATACCCCCTTTGGATTGATGTTTATGCCACACAGATTGGGATTGTTGTCTTTATTTTCATTCATTCTTTGTCTCTCATTGTTCTACTTCATGATGAAGCTCGTGTTTCGGAGGAAGAAGGCTGGATAATGAAGAAAGCTACACAAGAAGAAAAGGACAAAAAAAACGCAGAAAAATGATTGCGGATCAACAAGTTTTGATATTTCAGTTACTCCCCTCACTGTCGTTTGCATAGCGGTGTGGTAGACGTCAATTTGGCGCGACAAAGCATCCAAGAGAATTGCTTGTTGTACATAATCATAATTTACTCTAAAAGAATTATTGAAATGAGATATGATTAGTTTGGACATGACTTCTGGCGCCGAGAGATATTCATATGATTGTTTTTGAGGTGACGATCAATGATACACGCGGCACATGGAATTGGGATGCGTCAAAGTGGGAATCCTTCTCTTGTGTCGTTAATGATATCTATAGCTATTGAAGTCCACGATTACCCCTAACGTTGCCCAAGATGAACACACACACACACACACATATATAGATAGGTATTAGTGATTGCTGAGCAGCTTTTCTACAGCCCACTTTACAGAGAAGTTACGCAGGTCTGAATAGTGTTGACCGACACCAACAAAAAGCACCGGAACATTTGTCGCATGGACAAGACTGACGAGAGTGCCAACCATGTCACCGACAGTGTCACACTTGGAAATGATGAAGCCATCGAGGGTGCGAACAGCGCCAAACGCAGCGTTGAAGTTGCGAGCTTGAGCAACTGAGTCGGTGCCCACAAGAGCCTGGAAATAATTGGTTAGATGATGGACAGTAGAGATTCATAAAAGGGGAGCGTACCTCGCCAACCATAAGGATCTTGTCAGGTTGGGCGAACTTGGCAAACTTCTCGAGAGAAGACATGAGACGCTGGTCGTTGTGTCTTCTACCAGCTGTATCGATAAGGACGACATCATAACCTTCTTGCGCAGCATGGCTCACGGCATCCTTTGCGACGGTGGCGGCATCCTTGCCATAGCCCTTCTGGTATAGCTCGACACGGCCACCCTCACGGACCGTCAGCTCCTTGAGGTTGCGGACGTGAACAGCAAGTTGCTCGACAGCGCCAGAACGGAAAGTGTCACCGGCGGCGATGAGAACTTTGTATTTGTTCTGGAGGAGGAAGAAGCAGATCTTGGAGAGGTTGGTGGACTTGCCGACGCCGTTGACACCAACGATGGACATGACATAGGGACGGGCCTTGCGGAGAGATGTCACTGGGGGAGCGGTGATGGCGTCGATATCACGGAGAAGGTCGAGAGATGATGTAGGGGTGAGCATCTTTGTAAGCGAGGCCTCCATGGCGGCTTGGATTCTGGCATTGATGCCTGCAAGACTGGTTAGTATCGAGATATCAGAATGGGGTGCTGGGCTAAGAACGTACTCTCGAAACTGCCAGTCTTCACACCGACCAATTCCTTTTCAACACCCTCGCATAGTCGGACAGCAGCCTCCCGGGCAACATTTTTCTGAAGAAGATGTTCCTCCATGCCCTTCATGGCCTTGTCGAGATCCTCCTTGGTCAAGGTTTTGCCTCCAACGACGTTGCGAAAGAGACCGCTGATGGCGTTAACACCTGATCCCAAGAAACCAGACTTGGTTTGTGTCTTTGCTTCCGCTGCCTTCTCTGCCTCTGAAGCTAGAATTTCGTGCACCTCATCACCTAGGTCCTTGAGCACGAATTTGCCCTTTGATCTTGAGCCCCACGTGTTGGAATCGATCTCGTCTACAGCTGTTGATCGCCCCATCGCCTCACCCTCAGAATCACTGGTGGCGTGCGCCTTCGCAGAGTAATCAAGCTGCACATCGTCTTCCTCATCTGCGAAGCCATCAGCATCCCACTTGCGACCCTTCTTGGCTGTTGTCTTTTTCTTGCGAGGGGCTTCGTCGCCAGAAGAGACAGGGGCTGATGTCTGATTCTTTGCTTTGCGCGCACGCCGAGAGATCTTTGCGATAGGACCGCCCTTGGCGACAAGGAGATGGTTGTTTGGTGTGCCGGGTCGCGATCCATTCGGCGTCAAGGCGGGGGTTGACTCGTCGGCCGAGAGGGCTTCGTGAGCTCCATTGAGCTGGCGCCCGCGGTATTTTAGACCCGGCGCAACTGGAGGATCGTCGCCGATGCTCTCTGATGTGGTTTTCTCTTCCAACGGCACTGCGCCGGCTGTGATGGTGATAGAGGGACCCTTAGTACTAGTTTGGTCAAGTTCCTCGAGTTGTATGTCAAAATATTCATCAAAGGCGTGGCATTCGACGAGGGTGGTGTGCGGCTTGGTCAATTGTTCACCATAAAGCTTGATAAATATGGTCTTGATATTATCGACGAGCTTGTCAACCCATGAGAGGTGGAGGAGTGACCGGTAGACGGCCTAATGATGGGAGTGGAGACGTCAGCGCCGAGGATCGGGGGAAGAAGCCATCATGACAAGTAAGAGCAAAGACTCACGACAAAGATAACGCCAAGTTCCTTAACCAGAGTCCACTTCACAGTGTGTTGGTCGCTCTTGTAGGGAGGGTTAACGGTGGCAGATTTGGAGTCGCTAAGGGCAATAGCGCCGCTCTTCTCCTCGATAAAAGTGTCTGCGATGAAGTTGTTGATAATAGAAGGGTTGATGGGAGTATAAGTGCGCGACCAGACGACCACGCCCGAGGTGGTTAATATTTCGAAGGAATCCAGCATTTTGTGAGTATAGTATCTCTCTTGAGCGTCAGATGAGAGAAACAATGATGTTGGTGGAAGAATCAAGGTGGAAGCCAACGGGGAGGCGAAATATTAGTTTGTAGATGTGGCTACTACCCAGTTAGAGGGGAGTGGGAGGAATAGCCAAGATAAGATAAAACCGCTGCACATCAAAATGAGGGACAAGCCGGGCACGCCGCTTGGGCCTATTAGGCCTAGCAGGTTCTTCAAGATCCAACCCTATCTAACAGTTACATACGTACTGCATATGATCGATAACTGGCCACTACATGAATATGGTGCAAATCAGGAATATGAGAATATCTAGTTGGTAGTAGTATGCTATAGCCAATTGCTTATTCAGTCTATCAAAAAGACTCAATGAGCTATAAACTCTTTGCATCTGCTCTGCCAAATGACAAAACAATCACGTGTCCCCTGTAGAAACAAACAGGGGCTGACGTTAAGCCAAGTACAGCACCCAGGTACAGGCGGGCTGGAGCTCTCCATGATGTTCGCGCCCAATCAGAGGAAATCGACACATTTCCTGAACTGGACCTACTAACATTACTGACAAACCTCAGCTCTACATCTACATCGTCATCGCCAACTCAATCCAACTCAACCCAACTCAACACCCTTCGAACCGCGCAATACACCATAATACCCAACAAAACAACGAATACCTACCCTCTCCGCCATGCAGCGAGCGGCCTATGCGCAGTCGCCCCCCCTTCACCATCCAGTTCCTCAGCATGTCTCGACTGTCCCCCAACTAAGATCGCCGCCTCCTCCCCCAGGCTCTGCGCAGTCGCAGCAAGGCTACGCTGCCAATGCGGGAGGAAATCCATATCAGCAGCAGGGCGGCACTAGCGGCAACGTGTTTGGACAATATGGCAATTTCATGAACGACCCTACAGCGCAGGTGGCGGCGCAATTTGGTCAGACGGCCTTTAAGCATGGACAGGAATATATGGAGCAAAACGTGAGTTGTGGCAGGGACTACTTGTGTATTGATGATATCTGGTACTGACTACGGGGATAGTTTGGTCGATACGTCAACGTTTCCGCCCTCAAACACTACTTCAACGTTTCCAACTCCTATGTCGTCAACAAGCTCTTCCTTGTCCTTTTCCCCTGGAGGCACAGGCCTTGGTCGCGCAAGCAAGCTGTTGGTCAGAATGGTCAGGAGGGATGGTATCTACCCCCGCGAGACGACATCAACAGCCCCGATATGTATATTCCAGGTATGCGGCGCAGGGTTGAATCTTTCAAATGCCGGGCAGGTTGGCTAATCGTGATACAGTCATGGCACTGGTGACATATATCCTCCTCTCAACCATGATCGCTGGTCTGAACAACCAATTTCAACCAGAACTGCTTGGAAAGACAGCTACAATCAGTCTAGTCGTCGTTATTGTCGAGATCTTCTTTCTCAAGCTGGGATGTTACCTCCTGAGCATCTCCAGCCAGTCTCAACTCTTGGATCTGATCGCGTATTCTGGATACAAGTTTGTCGGAATCATTGTCACTATTGTCATTGCCGAGATCCTCAACGGCGGCAAGGGCACCGGCGGCTGGGTTGGCTGGTTGATCTTTGTTTACACCTACCTCGCCAACTCGCTCTTCTTGGTAGGCTGCATGATTGTCTCGCGATGCACACTTGCTAACTATTTGTTCAGATGCGATCACTCAAGTATGTCCTCCTCCCTGAAACATCGGCTGGCCCCAGCGGACCGATGCAGACGGATTCACGGGCAAAACGCAGCCAGCGCACAAAGTTCCTCTTTATCTACTCCTACTTTGTGCAGCTATTCTTTATGTGGCTCCTCACCAGGGCGTAATGGGTCACACCGCCATGAGTGAAGTCGTTGCTGTGACAAAGATATCTACAAGCCATTCAAAGGGGCTTAGAAGCTTGTGATGATAAAAGTTGGTCAATGCTAGGACGGAGATGGTAATAAGGGGCGAATGGGGATGTACGATAACAACTTGATCTGAATGACGAAACACCAAAGAAACGTCAATGATTTGTTCAATTATTATTTTGGTACCATATAGGTCATTTCTGCCCGAATTCTTCAAACAGCAAACTACAATGCACATAGATTGGGAATGTCGTCGATGTTGGCCAATCAAACAGGACACACATCAAAACACCTTGCAGTTTACCATAGGCTCTCCATGATCCATTCATGCCTTTGATTCATTCTGCACCACACCGCCTTCGATATTTCACTTGATGAATAAACACGATTCATCTCTTACTTTATAACTGAACTCGTGAATATTCCTAGCGCTACGGAGTAGGGATTCAGAAATCCTGGCTCGCCTATCTTAGCGTCGATCTCATCGTCTCAACTTAACACGTCTCTACCCGTTCAGCCTCTTAGCCTTGTTCTCTACTATTCTCACGTCAACCACATAACGACTTGATACAAAACAAAAGAAGAAGAAGAATAAGAAAACTTAGCAAAGATGGAATATCCACCTGCGGTTATGGCCACTATCCAGAATGCTGCTCTGGGTGGCATTGCCAATGTCTTGGCTCAAGGAATTACGGCCTATAGAGCTGGCGTAAGTGTAAAGATAGATGCTCATATTGCGCTATGAGACATTCTAGTGTTGATACTAACTATCTCAATCGCAGACTGATATTACGATAGACTGGATTCCCGTGTTTCAATTCCTTCTCTTCAACATTATCTGCACACCGCCCAACTTCTACTGGTGAGCCTCCCACCTATCTCATAAAGTAACTCAACCTCACACCTCACCAGGCAAGACTTTCTGGAGTCGACATTCCCTGCTCATCCCGATGAAACTTCTAAACCCAAGGATTCCAAGGAAGCCAGAAAGACACAGCCCAAACTCTCAGTCCGCAACACACTCATCAAATTCTTCCTCGATCAGACCGTCGGTGCTGCTGTAAACACTCTTCTCTTCAGCACATACACCCATGCCATACGCTCAGCTATCCAACCAGTCCCAGTAATTACTAGTCTCACCAAGGCCATTACTTACTGGACTTCACCGGGCACTCTGGACTTTGGCCGCGTTAACTGGGCCGCTGTATGGGAGGCTGCCAAGATCGATTTTGCTCCCATCATCGTCGCTGGATGGAAGCTTTGGCCTGCTGTCAGCATTGTCAACTTTGCTGCTATCAAGACAGTTGAAGGACGCAACCTTGTGGGTGCGTTGGCCGGTGTTGTCTGGGGAATCTACATGAGTCTGGTTGCTGCCCAGTAAATTAATCACAGTGTTATCTACCTCGGAAAGGCTCCATCTGGGACGAGAACTTGTAGCTGGGCGGTGGCTCTCATGATGACTCCCAAGACCCAGATCTGAAATACTTAGGCAGATGGTATCAGCTTGGATGGACGTGGTGTTGCAGAGAGGGAGGGTAGCATTGTCGAGTCAAAGAAAAAGGAATCAAACTGAAATAGAATCTGCAACTACTTATTTGATCGCTTTTCATGACGCTTTTCGGCCAAAATGTTCAACCCAGCATCTAGGTATCCCAAATCTTCTGCTAGAAAGACCTCGCAGTCCAAAAAATTGATGAAGGGCCTGGATGATACATTCTCTGTCTACTCATCAAACACCGATTCGGATTCGGATTCGCACGTCGAGCAGCTGCAGGCGCTCGTAGTCTCAAACAAATCTTCCGCATCGATCTTCCCACCAAACACAAATTCGTCAGCAAGAGGATCGAACTGAAAAGAAGACGTATGTCTATCACTGAGGGCCAAGGACCTCTCAGTACGAGGATTGTACTGGAACGACGGCCTTAAAACAGTCCTAGTGCTTGAAGTGCTAAGCCGTCCCACCCGAGGAGATGCTCGTCCTCCTGGAGTTGGATCGAATATGGTCACCCGGCCATTATCATCGGTCTCGATCGCTTCAGATGGGCGGCTGAACCAGTCGACTATGCTCGGGGGCGCAGCTACAGCTACAGGGTCTGCGTCGTCTTCTTCCGAATCCAGAGCAAGCCTAGAAATCGGGGATAAGGTCTCTTCGTTGGGGCAGCCAACCTGTCTTAATGATGTCGAAGGTGACCCTATTTGTGCAAAAGGCGACATGAACCAATCTGGATCTGGTGCCGTGGCAAAGATATGGAACATGTGAAAGAGGTCGTCGGCAACTTGGTACCAATGCATGAGCCAAGACCTCATTTTCCAGATGAAACATTCCTCAATATTGGGCTTTAACATAATGCAGGCAAAGTTGTAGATGAGAGCAAGAACCTATCTGACATCCTTGGGTAGACCATGGCGGGCTTGTATGATGCATGCCCATTCGCGAGCTTCCTTAAAGATTGGATCGACGCGGCCTTCAATTGGGCGCAATGTTTCGAAGATGTTGAGGAGATCGATGTTTTGACAGCATGGCTGGTAAGCCCAAAGGCCATCGAATGTGATAAACTTCAAAAGAAACATGCCTGGAATGCGAGGATGATTGATCAGAGTGCACCCTAGCCTTTGATACGTAAAATGAGCGAAGGGAAGCGTATCGTTGTCGAAGTCCATAGGGTCCGGAATCCCAGCAACCTGATCAAGTGCACCTTCTGGTTGTGCCCTAGGAACCATTGGAGGTTGGTCAATGGTAGAGGCCTTCATGTCCCGCGGGTGGTTCCATACCGCATCAGGGTGTTGATAGAAGAAAACGACTGCACACTCTCCACATAAGGGCTGAACAAGAGATGCACTTGTGAGGATGGCATGGTAGGACTCATGGACAGGGCAGAAGTACTATGTCTGTCCGGGTATCGTGAAGCCTTCGTGACTCTGAAGATGATGCCCACCGACACCGAAAGGGTACACCGTGAAACACTTGCACATTGTGCTAAAGCGAACGAATATGATTCTCGAAACGATCAGTTGAAAGGCTTCTCTGTGAGCTCGTGCTGGCTTGTTTGACAACAATGATACTGATTGTAATAATCAACTTGAATTTGATGAACGAGAGATATTGTTGGAGAAGATGTGTCTGGTTTAAGATGAGAAAGACAGCCTACCTAACCTGTGATATGATATCCATTAGCATACCTGGGTACCTACCTCGGAAGCCAACAATGAATGCAGACGGGATGTCCCCTAGGAACGCGCATCGAGCAGTAGCAGCCAGACTCTCGAGTTGCACCTGCCTGATATGATACCTAGGTAGGTACCTAGGTATGTACACTTCGAATCTGATGATAAACCGCCTACCTACCAAGATACTGGGTAGTGCTGTTCTTTACAACTTTTGCAACTCAACAACATGAATACGTAGTACCTACCTATCTTTGCCTCCTCAGAGGATCAGACCTAGGTAACTACCTAGGTAACGCTGGCTTCACAGATTCAGGCTGTTGGCATCTCTTAGCAGCGGCCAACTCCAACCAGGGACTCAAGTTAGTTCGGTACCCGAGCGTTTGGTGAACTCGGGAGATGCGCAAGCCCCCCGGGTATGAGCCAAACTTAAAAAGGATAAGTAATATGTAAGGTCGAGGATGGTTGTAACTCGAAAAATACCAAGTTAAGCCACCCACCCACCCGCCGTCGCTGATCGATTGGATTGATGCCCGCGCTGAGAAAAATTACATTAGTAGTGCACGCACCTAGATACTGGACCTTATGTATGTGTCTACTAATGTGAAGGCGTTAACCGTCGGTCTACTTTGTAGCATCATAGGATGCCCTTAGTTTCTCGATTTCAAATTCGCGGATATGGAGATGGAATCGCGCATACTGGAATACTTTTAGCGCTGTTGTGGCGATGACTGAACATTAGTTGATTTTGCCTGCATAAGATGCATGTCGTGGTGTTGCGCTATCAACCATAGTTTCGTTTTATACAAATACATGCCTAATGTTAATCAGCGAATCAAGCACCGTGGTTAGCGAAAAGTTATCGTCATCCTTCAATATTAGGCTTTTTCCTGACTCGAAATCTCCCTTCTCATGCGTCTGCTGGTTGTTGTATTATTTGGTATTCGACTCTGCTTTTGCTACGATACAGGTACCTATGCAAGTGCGCACTTGAGAGCACCTTCAGATACAATATCGCTATTGGGTTAAAACTCTGAGACATGTCTGGGCTAGGATCCCCATGGAGACTAGAGTCTTGTCTCACCGAGTTGCTATATACAAAAATCGCTCAGTGAAAATCTCGAGTTGGAACTTCAACCTTTGACTTTATGTCTGTAGCAGGTAAGGTATCTATCACAACAGTACCGGATAATACTCAAACTCCAGTGAAAGGATGGCCGCCTTTTCTATTTCTCTCGGTGTCCAAAACGCCTCCTTCAATGATGCTCCATTTCATAGGCCACCAGAACAATTATTGCTTAGCCTCTTAGCCCCCAGCCCCAATCTACTTGATCTCCGTTAGAGTGCCACGGTGCACCTTAGCGTGAATGTGTGTAAGGGGTTGACTTCAGATGTCCGGAGCTGGTCAGTGAGATCCTCGTGGTCTCTTTGTGCAACATGAAGTGTTTGAATAAGAGCTTCATTGGAGAGTATCACACATAGAGTTGCACTTACTCAGGGTCATATGAGTAACAAGAAGTCGAAGCTTGGTTTGGAAGCTTCCAAAGCCAGGAATCACCGCTAGCCAAGAAACAGTACCAGGTACTACAGTGGATAACCACTAGAATGACCGTTCCTTTTTGGTGAAAAAGCCACTAAATTTTATCTTAGCAGATCCCCCAATCCTAGCACCTTGCACTGGGCGCTGGCGATACAACAAAAGGCAACTAATACCCAGGCATTCAATTTCTTACCGACCAAGACAAGACGATGGCTTCACCCACTTCTCTGTGCTGAACCTCACGCAGGTTTTCTCTTCTACTCCCACTGATACGCCGCTAATCGCGTGCGACTTCGACGACCCTGATCATCACTGTTCTCCCGAGACCTTGCTTGACTTTGAGGCCCCTCTAGTTTGCGACTGCAATGACGACACAAAACACGATCAACACTTCGCTTCGATCTCGATCTTAGGGCGCTCGTCGTCCACCTCTCAACCGCTATCAGGCTCTACTTAGTTCCGCCAGTCCTCGAAAACATCAGTAGGACTCTGGCATGACCGTTCTACTCAATGCCGCCTCCAGCTCTTCAACACCTCGGTCTAATCGACCTAGTCGCTTCTGACCCTCGACCAACATTCGTTGTTGCTTTGCCCGATCAATCGCCCCCAAATACACCATCTGCTTGCTCCCATTTCTCCGCCGATATACTGTACCGAAATCCTGCATTACAAAATTCACATACCCTCGACCAATCCATCGCCTCCATCCCTCAAGATGTTTCCCACTCGCCTTTCTGGAATTGGGTTACCAGCCCACCACCTGCGCCAACATCGCAGGCCGAAGCTGCAGATCCAATACCGACAAATACGCAGCATTCCCTTCCATATTTAGGTGTTTACTGGACACGAAGCATCGTGTTGGGTCAATGGGTGGTGATGAGTGGAAATGAAACACCTCCTTCATCTGAGCCCCCGCGCAAAGTTCGAATAGAAGGAAGGGAAGGCGAAACAAGGAGAAAATACCCCCAAAAGTCTCCGTTGGACAATGCTCGTTTACCATCCCGAAAAAAGTCGGAGAGTAAAACTCCATTACTCTACCGCGACGAATTAAACCCAGGACTCATGGTGCCTGTTTCTGACTCCGAAGCAGAGCCATTCCTCGATGTGGTTCAAAGCTTGGATTGGGAGTCGACGTCACTTGGTCCAATGGCAGATTGGCCAGCTCAGCTGCAGCATACTTTCAACCAGCTTGTCTCGGATTCGCGGCCAGTTGCGCTTTACTGGGGCCCCGAATATATCACTATATACAATGAAGCCTTTTCGAAGTACTGCGGCGCTCGGCATCCGGGGCTACTCGGTCGACCTGCAACAGAAGCTTGGGCTCACTTGAAGACTCGACTTGACGAAATGACAGCCTCACCACTAAAAAACTATTCAAATGCCGAAGACGAGTCAAAATTTTTCATCCCTCTAATAGACGGCTCTTTTGAGGAGACATATGTCAAGTCTTCCATGGTTCCGATCGTCTACGACAAGACATGCGTTGGAATTCAGCACTCACTACTCGAGATGACCTCGAGACGACTTTGGGAGCGGAGGATGAAGATGCTTATCGATCTCGGTGAGGCTTTGGTTTCTACGAAGGATGCCAAGTCATACTGGTCGAGGACTATTGAGGAACTTGAGCGCTGGACTCCGACTTATGACGTCCCACTGGCCTTCATCTACTCAGTAAAAGACGACGAGACAGATTTCACATCATCAAAGTATGATTGTTCCAAGATCTGTCAGCTTGAGGGCTCGCTCGGTGTACCAGAAGGGCACGCCATTGCGCCCTCAGTCCTGAACCTTAAGGAGACGGACGAGGGCATGGCATCTATCTTACGGAATTCGTTGGATCAGCGCCAGCCTATGCTCCTACAAACGAAGAACGGCACATTGCCACATGATTTACTGCACGGATTGGCATGGCGCGGCTTCGGCGACCCTTGCCAGGCTGCTATTGTGTTGCCTATTCGCCCGACCAAAGAAGAAAACGTAATGGGCATTCTGGTTTTGGGTCTGAATCCTCGCCGCCCATACGATAACGATTATCGGCAGTTTATATCTTTGTTGAGCCAAAAGCTTACGAGCTCCCTCGCTTCCACAGTTCTCTTGGAAGAGGAGGCCCGTCGACGGCGCAACATTACTGAGCAAGCCGCCTATGACAATGCTATGCTTACCCAGCGTCTAGAATACCAAACCGAGCAGGCAGAGAGATCTATGCAAACATTCACCGCTGTGGCGGATTTTATTCCTGTGGGCATGTGCTTTGTCGACATTGAGGGCAACATCACCTTTGCCAATGATGCTTGGCATCGTATCACCGGATGTCCAAAGGGTCCAATTGTGCAAGGCGCACTTCTCGAGTCGGTGCTTGAAGAAGATAAACAAAAAGTCGTCCAGGCATACAAGGACGTTCAGAAGCTCGACACCGTCACTTTCGAATACCGCATCGCCCGGGATAAGAACATTTCAGGACTAGAAAGCTTCAAGTCTTCCACATCCACGATGGATCCACGAGTCTCGCGCCACATTCTAGCTTCCACAAAAGCCGAGCGAGCCCAGGATGGCAGTGTTATCCGAATTCTTACTTGTCTCACTGATGTGACAGTACAAAAGGACACGGCTGAGGAGGCGGTACGTCGGGCGCAAGAGGCAGAGAACCTGAAGCGCCTTGCAGAGTTTGCCACAGTTGGAATGTATAATGTTAGCATGGATGGAAGGCTCCTCAGCGCGAACAACCTCTTTTGGGAATTAACAGACTTGGAGAAGGTTGACCTTACAAAGGTTGATGTGCGACCCTGGCCAGAGTGTGTTGTAGAGGAAGATCTGCACATCCTGAAGGACAGCCTCGACAGGCTGGTAGAATCCGGACGAACAGAGACAGCCGAGTTTCGGCTCCGCAACGGCTGGGTAACTGAAGACAGCAATGGAAAATCGTCTGTAGCTCCCCGATGGGTGCTTGCCACATTCATGCCGGTCAGGAGCTCTGATGGTGTCATTCAGTCTTTCACTGGCTGTCTGAGCGATGTCTCGATACAGAAGTGGCAGTTAGACCAGGAGAAACTACGCAAGGAAGAGGCAATTGAGTCCAAGCGACAACAGGAAAATTTCATCGACATGACCTCACATGAGATGCGAAATCCATTGAGCGCTATCCTTCACTGTACTGACGCCATTATTGCTTCTCTTTCAAGGGTGCAAGATATCGGCGACGACCCCGCCCCTCTAACACCGACACGAAACGGCTCTAACGGCGAGGGAAGAAGTATTGGCGAAGGATCAGCCGAGGAGAGGAAGCTTCTGGAGGACAGCATCGAGAATGCTGAAACTATTGTGACATGCGCCCAACACCAGAAGCGTATTGTTGATGATATTCTCACAATGTCCAAGCTTGACTCCAAGTTGCTAGCCGTAACCCCCTGCACAGTGGATCCTATCCAGATTGTCAATGGCGCGCTCAAGATGTTCGAGGTGGAGGCTCGTCGTGTTGATATCGAATTGACTTCGTATGTCGACAAGTCGTACAAGGATCTTGCGTACGACTACCTCGACTTGGACCCAAGCAGAGTTCAGCAAGTCTTGATCAACCTCCTCACGAACGCTTTGAAATTTACCAAGTCTGGCACCTCCCGGACCGTCACCGTTGGCGTCAAGGGGTCATTGGAACCGCCCGGAAAAGACATGACAGTGGTACAATTCATTCCCCGATTCTGCGATGTGTCAGAGGAATACGACCAGCCCGCGCTGAGAGGACGGACACGCCCCGTGTATCTCTTGTTCGAGGTGAAGGACACAGGTCAGGGCTTGACGGCGGAAGAGATGGGTAACCTTTTCAACAAATTCGTTCAGGCGAGCGCCAAAACGCACACTAAGTACGGAGGCTCCGGCCTTGGCTTGTTTATCTCGAGGCGTTTAACAGAACTCCAGAATGGTGCGATCGGTGTTTCCAGTCAGCCCGGCGTAGGGTCCACTTTCGCATTCTATATCGAGGCGTATATTCCGAGCGAAACGTCTAGAAATGAAGCCTTGGCTGCCGCTGCTGCAGCGAGGTTAATTGCTGGCGCCGATGGCGTAGAAGGTGATGGCAAACGACCCTGTCGCGACACTCGCTTGCAACAACATCAAAATCCCGGAGGAAACATTCGACTTGATGGAATTCTTGTTGTTGAAGACAATCTCATTAATCAGCAAATTACGAGACGCGGGTTGACAGATCGAGGTTACATGGTCGATGTCGCCAACCATGGAATCGAGGCCCTCGATAAGTTGAAACGTCGGCAAGGGGCTGTCCCTGGACTTGGCGTCAAGGCGGGCAGTAGCCGCTCAGGGAGGAGTAATTTGAACCCGCTACCGATTGCGATCAATCTTGTTCTTATGGATATCGAGATGCCGGTTCAGGATGGGTTGACGTGCACGCGGATCATCCGCGAGCTAGAAACGGAAGGGGAAATCTTTTGTGCATCTGGAGGTCGTATACCAATCATTGCCGTTACGGCCAACGCACGCCCGGAGCAGGTTATGGAGGCCAAGCAAGCCGGGTGTGACGACGTTATGGTAAAGCCATACAGAATTCCAGAGCTCATTGAGAAGATGCAAGTGGTGGTACGGCGCATGGGAGGACTCAGTCCGAACTCCCCGGTTAGGTGATTGGTGTCATTGAGAGGGCTGGAAAACAGCGACAGCCCTGGCGAAGACGAGGTCCAATTCATGGAAACTGGCGTTAGCAAAGGTCAATTGAGTAGATGGGAAGCACAATGCAGTCGATCTCAAACTGTCTGGAACAGGCTGGGGCAGACGAAAATACCAATCAAAGTATGAAGGGCAAATAAAAGGGGTGGCATAAGAACTGGAGTTCTGGTATATAATTGCATATGCACAACGGAGTTTTGGTCTTTGGCCATATGATATATCTATCATATCAGGATACCTTTTAGGGAACGGAATTTTATGAATGAACTGGCATTGCTTGACGAATAGATTCTTGTGATGAGGATATGGCCTATCTATCAATTACTTCCCCCACCCGGCCCGGGCTGGGCCCGAAGACCGGCAACTATTTTAGAACAGAAGCTAGGTACCTGAACCAGAGTTTTGTACATAAATAGATAACAATTGGATTGAGGCAGAGACACTAGTATTGGATGACAGCCATGATAGATAGTGGCTCATAGGATAGAATCACTGATGGATACATACCTAAGGTAGGTAGGTAGTAGCTTGTAATGGACGGATATGTAGGCAAATCAGCAGAGATGCGGCGGTTTGCTGCTCCTGACTAAATCGTGACATCATTGGTTCTCTCCCCATGAGAGCTCCTGCCCCTCCTCCCTCCCCGCAATGAATGAGCAAGCTCTCGCCATATTTATTCCACTACCTTCTATGATAGCTTAACAAGATTGATATTTTCCTCTGCCAACTTCTTATCCAACAATCAAACTTGTAAGTGACTCATTCCTCTTGCTCAACCAATGGTCTCGGATATTCCTGTCACTCAACACCATCCGAATTGAGATATACCTGCAGCTAACGATAGCTCAACAGCTCCAATCCAAACCGCCCATCATGTCGACTATGCCCGCATCCCACGGCCACAACGAGGCCTGCTGCAATATCCCACCTGTTGTCTCTAAAGGATATGAGGCAAAGGGAACTTACAAGGAGATTGGAGGTTACAGGACCTGTACATTCGAATGCCCATACCCATTGCATGAAACAATCACTGAAATAGCTATGCAGATGTCACTGGCCCTGTCGATGCTAAGAAGGCCATTGTTGTGATCTTCGACATCTTTGGTTACTTTGACCAGACTCTCCAAGGAGCCGATATCCTCGCCTTCAGCGACGCTCACCAGAAGTACAAAGTCTTCATCCCCGACTGGTTCAAGGGCAGTCCCTGCCCCATTGAGATGTAAGCGCGTGCAATTCTGGCCATATTTTACGCCGGTTGTATAGAACGACACTGAACGAATTCACTACCAGTTACCCCCCGGACAATGAGGACAAGCAGAAGCAGCTCGGCGAATTTTTCGGCACTTACCCCCCTCCCAAGGTTGCTGGCCTAGTTCCCGACTACGTCAAGGCCCTCAAGGAGCAGGACTCTTCCATCGAGAAGTTTGGCATCATCGGAGTAAGCTACACCATTTTAAACAACGCGACATCATGTCTGACAACCTTTGATAGTACTGCTGGGGTGGCAAGGTCGTCGCTCTCAGCGTCAAGGCTGACTCAAACCCCTTCTCCATCGCTGCCCAGATTCACCCCGCCATGGTCGACGCCTCGGACGCCGAGGGTCTCTCAGTCCCTACTATGCTACTGGCCTCCAAGGAGGAACCCGACGAGGAGGTCAAGAAGTTCGAGAATAACCTCAAGGTGGCCAAGCACGTCGAGATCTTCAAGGACCAGATCCATGGCTGGATGGCTGCCCGTGCCGACCTCAGCGACAGTCGCGTTAAGGAAGAGTATGAGAGAGGTTACAAGACCGTTCTTGAGTTCTTTGGTAAGAACTTTTAAGGGCGGACCTGTGATGCCAATCCATCTAAAGACAAGATATATCTATGCTATGAGATGCAACCGAAGCAAATAAGAAATAACATGACATGGCTATTGCGCTTGCGCTTGCATTTACTCATCATTCGTGACATATCCGAAGTTTATGATTCAGATGCCTTTTCCCCAAATGTCAATATTTCCTCTATATCAAGGTTTTGGAACTCTCCAATCTCGATAGTCTCTCCGCTGTGACCATTTCTTACCGAAGTTGAGACCATGTATTCGTCTAGCAAGGGCATCAACCTAATATCCACGTCTTGGACCTTTTTGCCGCTGAGCCAAGCCTCTTGAGGTTTCTCTATATCTTCTGGTGGAGCAAAGGATCGCATCTCAAGATCCTTTAACCAACTCGCCAAAAGAGCATCACCTGTCATCTTGACGTAGGCTTCTCTGAGACACCAGAGCGCATAGAAGTAGCGCAAAGCACGATCTCGCTCTCGAATGGCTGTACCGGGATTCATTCTCTTGAGTACTGAGACTTCGCCCGTTCCAAAAACATCGGCATGCATGTCGACGAAACTAGCCCATCCCTCTTGCGTCAAACTACTCAGATCACGATCTCTGCGTTCTGACGGACATACAACATCCACTCCCACGGCAAGTCCTTTTGGTGGATTGTGCACGGCCAAGAGAATTGCAAGACCAGCCTGGTGAGAGACGTTGAAGATGAGTGGCTCATGACCGCTCGGCAAGACAAAGACGGGCTTGGTTTGGGCGTCTCGAGTTGTTTTGGCCTGGAACCAGGGGACGCAACAGAAGCGAGAGATTACGTAGCGCTTAAGAAGAGCTGAAGCGAGAGCGAGTTTGGCATCGCGGACGTGGTAGTATCTCAGAACAGAGGATTGTTCCTCGGCGGTGAGAAGAGAGAGAGCACGGGAAGCCTGAAGGATGAGATTAGTATCAGGCGGTAGTACATGACTAAAAGTCTTACACCAGAGGTGAGGTCGCTGGTCTTGAGAGCGGAGGGCCATAGAGGTCGAGTGTCGATAACCCATTGGATGACGGTTGGTGAAGGTTGGGTCTGACTCATTATTGTTACAGGTATTGCCTTGTAATGCGTGAAGAGTGGGTGTTTCGGGTTTTCTGGGGGAGAAAGAAACGTCATGCAAATCAAGAGAATATCGTAGAGTAGAGGAGAATAGAGTTGACGCCGAGACAAGACAAGTGAGACTCGGAAGCCGAAAAGACGAAACCGGGCCTGTCGGGGGTGGGGTCTGTGTTACGGCCCGGCCGAAACACGGGCCGGGGGAAGATGATACTACAGCAGCAAAGATCAAGTATAAGACACGGGAGAATGGACAGTTTTGAATGGCTCTGTAGGTTCTCAACATTTTCCTTATTCTTGAGAACTGATTCTGCAGTCGAGTCTTGTACAAGAATCCTGCACTTCTTTCTCTCCTCCACAACCACAACCATAGTTCAGCCAACAAGCTATTACGGCTCACTATGCCCCAGAGGAGACTTTAATTCTTAATTTTATTTTATCTTGCTTCTTCTTACTCTGCTCTAGAGCTAAACTCTGTAAGCTCCTAGGCATAGCAGAATATTATCTGTTCTTCTACTTTATCATTTTCTGGCTTAAGCCAAACGAGACGTTGCCCGTCGACAAAGTGTTTCTACCAAACAGCCCTTGTTATCCAACTTGATAAGATATCAAGTCTTTTCGACATATGCAGCCAAGAAAACATCAGATACACCTACATACAACGCTCTCACTCTTCTTTTTCCTATTCACCCGCCCATCTTAACGCCGAGTGTTGGGCACAACCAAACACCCAGATGAAACCTAGACCAAAGCAGATCTATGCTGTATCTGGGTGGATGGATCGACCCCTGCGAAGAGTCTGAACCTTTACGCGGTGCAGGGGATTAAGGACGTTGGTGGTGGCCGATGTCTACTAATACAGACTCGAGGAGATGTTATGAAGAGACACGGGGTATGACGTGGATGGATACCGAGATACTGAGATAATGATTCTTTTTCTTGTTGTGAAGCAGTCCAGATTTAATATTAATGTTAATGATAATGACCAAAACCTGCCCCTGGCAATCATGAATGTGGCCTTTGTTGTAAGTAACGATAGAGCATCAGTTGATAGTGTCCTTCAAGGCAACTGTTTGAGTTGATATGGCACACGTCATTTATATTATATCATGTTGATACAGTTTATGTTTATTACATCCGCCCCTAACGCTCCTACACCAGACCTCATTCCCAATGATCAGTTTGAGAATCTCCTGCTATCAGGTCTCCGGCTCAGCCTCAACCAAGAGCATGAATACGTGGTGTTTATCCTTGCCCTCACTCTTCTTCTCGTTCTTTGTTTTGTCGTCCTCTTTATCCTTCTTCTCGTCCTTGTCCTTCTCGTCCTTCTTAGTTGTGTCGACAACACCGTCTTCAAGCTTGCCCACAGTCTTGATCGCGTTGCCCTCGCCATCCAAATCCACAACTATATCGATCGTATCGAGACTTCCGTCCTCGGTGTACTTCCACATCTGCTTGGTCTCTCCACGAACCAAGCCCGTTAGCCAGAGAGAGCCTAGCACACCGGGAACAAGATACAGAAGTGCAGGCTGGCCGCGCTTGAATATCAAGAGCATAGCTAGAGTGACCAGCATGCCGAGGAGATATCCGATGACGGAGGCATAAAAATAGGTCTTGCGGAAATATGTGGCCGCCAAGGCTGGGGGCAGTTGTTGAGATCCCGAGAGGAAGAAAGCACCGCGAGTCCAGAGCCTATTTCCCCAGTTACCCTTGACGTTGACGTACTTTGCCTTGACCTCCTTGTACTTGGTTTCACTCGTGGTAACAAGAGTTCCTGACGTTGGGTCCTTCTCGATGAGCTTCAAATCTGTGCTTTCATACTTGATCTTGCGATCGTAATGCAGCCAGAGGTCAAACCGAAGGGCTAGACCCATGACCATCCCTGGAATAACAATGTCGCCCAATCCTAGAATGCTTTTGTGCTCCGCAGATTCGAACGTGAGTTTGATGGGGGCATCTAAAGTGGTTGCGACTGTAACCATGTAGGGGCTGAAAGTCGTTAGCTTTAAAGTCGAGATAAAAGTTAGGGGTCGCAGACTCACGTATAAAAGACCATGATGATATCGTAGAAGAAGAGGCCAACGAGAATCAGAGTACTCGTCAGAAAGCTTGTCGGTGAGATGAGGAGAAGCGAGCCATAGCACATTGCGTATCCAAGTGTGTTGGCTAGCAAAGGCGATGTAGTAGACGAGTAGATGAAGGCCGTGGCCAAAGCCATAACCAATGATACCACATGAGCGAGCTTGATTCTGCCTTGTTCCTCGCCCATGCCATGGATAAAGAGCTTTATGGCCCATTTTCGATTAAGAAGACCACGCACCTCCCATCCCGTCTTGCGAATTTTCTCAGAGAAGGCCAAGCAGGCAAAAGGTCCAGGGAAGGGATTTCCTGTCTCCGAAGTTGCGGTATCTGGGTTGCCTGCATCATCGCAGACCTGAACTGATCTGCTCTTCTGGTCCACTGCCCTCAGACGCCCATCCCGTCCGCGCCAGTATCGTGGGAACACCAGACTTGCCACTACCTCGATTCCGTGGGAGTAGAGAGACAGCAAACTAGCAACCGACATGGTGGACATGTACCATCGCAGAATTTTGTTGAGGATGTCAGGGTCCTGAAGCCACTGGATCAGGTAGTATAGGCCAATGAGGACAACGCCAGCCATGACCGGAAAGAGGATAGCATCAGAAGGCTCCAATCCCTGAGCAAACTGTTCATCATCGTGATCCTTGACACCATGTTTCTTCTTCTTTGCCCGTGCCGCAGACGGAGGTCGACGAAGAGCAGCATGGGCACCGAGATAGATGATGCCGATAGCGCTGAGAATGAGCTTGAGCTCAAGCATGACAAAGTTTTGATCTTGAAGGTGGGCAAAGGCAGAGAGCCAGTTTTCTCCGTTATCGAGAGTAGAATTTAAGGCATCGAGAGAGCCCTCTAGTGTGGCCGTCTCTGTAGCGTTTTCCGCCATGATAAGGCTTGTAGATGGTGCTGTCAGTTGACGTTGTTGGTGAGTGTGTTAGAGGGCAACGTGTTCCAAGTTCTGGATAAGTTGCGTGAAGTCGGAGAGTTGAAGGCTATCCCAATCATGACGATTCAGCAATAACTTAAATAGTCAGTCTTCTATATTCAGCACAAATACTTGATAAGTAAATAACAACAAACATACCAAGGTAAGTAGGCACAGCAAAGAAAAATTGTTGTGGCTTGCAGCATCGCTGCTGAATGGTGTCTTATGAAAGAAGAAGCGCACTATCGATTAGGGATCCCTTCCCTGCACTTGCACACTCCAGCGACCAATCACTGAGCTCGAACGGCGGAAGCCACCACCAGGAACAGCATCATGCCCCTCCATCGTCTGTTAATGTCAAAAGACAGACGATGAGGACGCCTCAATAAGAATAACACAACAAATTCGAACACAGTAGAATGCATAATACATCTCGATTCAAAGACATGATGACCTTCTATATCAGTTTCATTTTAGATCAAAAGTTCTGCCTTGATCTTGTATTCTGGCTGAACAAATGGCCCTAGTCCATGGACATAAAAATACCTACCTAGCTCAACCTTCGCGAATAAATTTCCCCTCCATCATAATCAACCACACTTGATACAGCAGCGCAATCATGACAACAAACATTACGCTAGAGACTACGATGGTACGTCCAATTCTCATCCTTACCCGTGTAAACAGCTACTGACATCTGCAGGGCTCGCTCACCGTCGAGCTCTACACCACCCACGCCCCCAAGACCTGCAACAACTTCACCACCCTCGTCCGCCGCGGCTACTACGACAACACCATCTTCCACCGCATCATCCCCAATTTTATGATCCAGGGCGGCGATCCCACAGGTACCGGCCGCGGTGGAAGTTCTATCTACGGCGAGAAGTTCGAGGACGAGATTGACCAGAGCCTCAAGCACACCGGTGCTGGTATCTTGAGTATGGCTAACGCGGGCCCGAACACGAACGGATCACAATTTTTTATCACGCTTGCGCCCACGCCTTGGCTCGACGGCAAACATACTATCTTTGGACGGGTAAAGTCTGGAATGGGTACTGTCAAGAGGATGGGCATGGTCAAGACCGGGCAAGAGGATAGGCCAGTTGAGGAAGTCAAGATTGTCAAGGCTCGTGTCGTAGAGGAGGAAGAGCAGGTCTAGACGGGAAGCATCCTCAGGGTAGACACCTCCAGCATTGATACCTGGCGTTCAGGAGTACAAATTTACAGTTCAGAAAGTTACAATCACAAATCGCATTCAAGGTCAGATTGTTTTGAAAATATCCATTGTTATGCTCAATACGCCAAAAACGCCCCGGTCCCTTTTCCGTGGATGCTGTGAATATCCGGTCCCGGTAACCTTAGCCAACCAGTCCGCCGTTCCAATGCAATGATGTTGAGAATAATACAAGGAGAATAAAGAGTCTTGGGAAGCAAGTGATAAGCAAATGGTCTCCTTTGTCGCGTGACATGCTGCCTGCTTCTATCGTATCCAACCGTGTCATGTTGGTGGGTGTACGGATACATACACCAGACCGACATCAGAAGTGCAATTCCAAGACACACCATCAATGCCATGATGTATCTGGGCAAGTCTGACCCCATAAGCAAAGTCTACTGGGGAGGGGATGAAAGCGTGTCTGAAGATTCGGACTCTCCGGTTGCCTCGCGAATGAGATTCGGCTTGGGCTTGGGCGAACCCAGCGGAGGTTTGTTCATCTTGAGCTTCTTGACAGGACTGATGCTCTTTGACACGACCTTCTTGGGCGCCACCTCAACCGAATCACCATTGGTATAGTCGGCCTTTTGCTCTTGGCTTAAGGATGACAGACCCTTGGGCTTGTCCTTCTTCAGGGTTGGCTTTGTCTTGAGGATCACCTTTTTTGTCATAGAAGGAGTACCAGTAGGCTTGAGCTTCTTCTTCTTGTGGCTGTTCTCAGAGTCTTCCTCTTCCTCGCTGGCATCACGCTTCTTAGGGCTGGCGGCGCGGGAGCCCGGCGCGGGTGTCGCTTTCTGTGACGAGGGCGGCGTCGTGTCATTCTGTGATCCGCCATTGCTCAACTTCTGCGCCGCAGCTCTGCTGGCGTTGCGACCACTGTTTCCTATGCACGAGCCCATGTGGTTGTTGAGCCGAGTGACCAGAATGCAGCGCTTGCACTTGCTACAAGTAGCAGAAGGAAAAGAAAGCACGTTGGGTGGTCGTTGTTCGGGCGTGGGTGAGTCGGTATTGTTCTTCTCCATGTCCTTCTTCTTCTTGCCCCGACCAGGACCGGGCGCAACCCAACTCTGGCCATAGATGTCGCATCCAGGCTTGTCAATGTAAGGGTGTTTCTTGCAGTAGATGATACTGGGGTCGGGTTTTTGAGCGCCCTTTCCGTCGGTCGGATACAGGAGTCGTGGTAGATGACATCGAGGACATAGAATCTCGGCGGTTGTCTTGAGGGGGTTGCCCTTGAGTAGCACTTTTCCATCCTCGTAGATGGCGGCGTCAGTCTCAATACGTACGTCTGGCTTTGAGTCGGGCGTTGAGCTGTCGGACGCGTCGGATGCCAGCTTCTCGATGCGGATGGCAGCGGTAGTGGCTCTGGCTGTCTTCTCCTCGCGGTGCGTCTTCATCAATAGATCGCTCAGAACGTTGAAAAGCACATCGTCTAGTACAGCATGTGCCTGCAGGGTTCGTATTAGCGATTTATTGGAAATAGCATTGGCGATGAATGGTGAGCAACAGTCTCGATGCAATGGCGCTGCGATAGGGGCGCAGAGATGAGCATCGCCATGGAGGGCATGATGGCGCTCGCTGGCTCGCTCGCGGGCGGCGTTGGCTTTGCATCGCATCGCAGGGAGGTTGGCATGTAGAGAGATAGCGAGAATGAATACTTACCAACTTATCCATCGGGGCAGCATCATCTTGAGCGCTTATGACGCCCGCCCTGCCCGTGCCAGCATTCATGATGTCGCCGGGTATCCTGAATCCGAGCCAGGGCCGACGATTTTGTAAGGGACAATAAAGCGGAGGGTGTGTAACTGAAATCGTGTGATGATGCCGAGGAGCGAAACGGCAGCTACCGGGCGGAGGGGGGGTGTGCACGGAATTGCAGGCCGGGGTACAGTAGTGCTACTGAGGTGATGTGCCAGAATGACGATAAGAGAGAAAAAAAAAAGATGGCCCGGGACGAGAAGAGGTTGAAAGCTTGAAGATGGAGTGAGAGAATTAAGGGTGAAGAGGAGATAAGATTAACATGTATGAGTAAGAATGGCAAGTAACAGTCCGTTTGGTTTGGATGAAACAATGAATAACGAAAAAGAGCCAACAATAGGAAATGGTGAGATGGACAATGATAATTGAGGTTCTATTCTCCGATCTTCGTTTGTAGTTGGTTTGCAGTGCGTGGAGTGTAGTGAGTTCAGTTTAGTTCAGTGTCTGCGTTTGGTGACGGGGAGGAATGTGAGCGTGCCCGAGCTGGCGACTGACAACGCACGAGACCCGCCTCATTCGTAGTAGTTAGTTGTCCTTGATTAAAGGAAAGAGGTAGTGATTCAAAAGAAGAAAAACAAAAGCCTCCCAGATACGCCGCGGCAATTTCGGATGCCAGTGCTGAGCCAAAGATGATGGGACCTGAGGTTTATTAAAGTGAAAGGGGAGCCTTAAAGCAAAAAAAAAAAAAAGGTTGACGTTAATAGAAGCCACCCGAGACTGAGCCTGAGCCTCAGTGGGAGACAGTGCACCCCAGTGCTCAGTATCAGTATCAGCCACTAGGAAGAGCAACCTAAACTTTCGGAAAGGGAAATGGTATCATCCAGCCGGCAAGATAGGGAGATGGGCTACTTGAGAATCTAAAAGTTATGGAGGTATAAAGAAATGGCATTGTCTATGTACTCTGGTTTCTGCGAGTAAGCATTATGACCGATTAACGAACAACCGACAAATTCGCTTCCTTGAAGTTTAATTGATAACCATGACAAATGCAAGGGACCATTGATCGACTTGACTTTGACAATCACTAATGCAACTCATAGCTATGGCTCGTATAGAGTATTATCTAGAAAACTATTGAATGACCAGCAAACATCGAACTGTCTAGTTGATATGACACTCGTATCTTGTTTAAGCTATCTTCATGCGCAAGGTCAGGTATCCCATGCCTGCCTACCACACTAATACCAAACCCCCTTAAACCTCACCACAAGAAGTCCACCTGTCAAATCGACTTTCAGGGGGCGGGTACCTTCAAGATATGCTTCTAATTACAGAACACAATCTTTCTGCGAATGACGATCTAGATCTCTCACGTGGGATTGGATTGGATTGACTCCCCCATCATCTCGAACGCCTTTCATTGGGTGATCCGCACTAGCTAGTGTCCAAAGAGCCTCCTGTTCTCATCCACATCCCTTGACACTTCCATTCTTCTTTCACCCTTTGAATACCTCCACGAAAGCATAATCCTCTTTGCGCCGGATTTACAGTTAGACTCAAAGATCCCATGCTTTAGGGTTTGACTGGACGTTTGTCTCACTTTTACCAACCTTCCGTTTTCTTTTCCGTTGTTTCTGTCCGTATCTGTATATATCGCCAGGTCCCTTCAACGACAACAACAACAACAACAACCAACCCTTGTCTCAATATACATACAACGGCATAAATAACCACATACAAAATGTCACTCCCTTCTACTAAACCCGCCCAAACCTCCATCCGATCCTTCTTCTCGGCAAAGACACCCAAATATGCGCCTCCGCCTTCTCAATCCGCTCCCATAGGACTCTCCAGACCTCCGCCGCCACCTGCTGCAGCCCCCCTACCAACCTCGAGCTTGCCAGACTCGACGACGTCTTCGTTCGAGATCCCGCCTCTTCCAACATCCCTCCCTCAAGAAGCTTCGATCCGACTCGTCTCGAACAACGACGTTAACGCTCTGCGTCGCATCAACGCCCTGCTACTCCCCGTTAGCTATCCCGACAACTTCTACCAGCGCGCTGTTGACCCTTCCGCGTCTGGTCGCTTCTCTCGAGTCATCACATGGGCTCACAATGGTGCCGACCCCAAAGTCGTTGGCGGCGTTGTTTGTCGCGTGGAACCAATTCTCGATTCCAACAGCCAGGGCGCGATACCTCAGAACCTTTACATCCAGTCGCTATGCCTCCTCGCGCCCTACCGATCGCTGGGTCTCGTCAACGCAGCTGTCGACAACATCATTGCGACTGCCGTGTCGGACCCCAACTTGAATGTAACAACTGTCACGGCGCATGTTTGGACCGAGAATGAGGAGGGACTGAAGTGGTATGAAGGCCGTGGCTTCAGGCGCGAGAACCAACCTATCGAGAGTTACTACCTCAAACTGCGCCCTGGTTCGGCTTGGCTAGTCAGCCGTCCCACCGGCGCTTCTGTCCGAAACTTGATATCTTCCTCACCCTCGACACCTCAGCACTCTATCCCTGCGAGCGCAACGGCTGCCGTTGCCAATTTGGATCCAGCGGCTGGTCCTCCTAAAAACGGCACACGACCACCTATGCCACCCTCTGGAAAATCGTATCAAAATCAACGGCCTGAGACGGAATGGAACGATTTGCCCGAGGATATGGCAAACAGCCGACTCGCTCCCCCACCCCGTGGAGCTGCTGGAGGTAGTGGCTCTGAGGCAAGCTCTAGAAGTAGCTCTGCGGCGCGAAAGAAGAGAGATAGGTCCTATCCCGCAGCGGCATTTGGAAATTAGACAATAGAACATAAAGACAAGATTGATAGAAGACTGCACATGGGAGAGGCATGGGAATGCATCACGATGGTATATGATTTTAACGGTTAGAGTAGGATAGACGTGCTTTCGGAAAAGACACCAAGTTTAGACGTGCCACAGTGCTTGAAGCATCACAAGACCATTATACACAGGGACCAGAGTTGAACATCATCATCAAATTATCTCATCATAAAACTAGCTGCCTCACGCCGCCGCAACTTTTGGATGAGAGAAAAACACAAGAGGGGAAAAAAGGAAAACTATTCAATACACAAGACGCCCAAGGTCCCAGAAACGAACATGAACACATCTCGTCAGATGCACATATATACATAAATCTTAACACAAGTGAGAAACTCCAAAAAAGCCTGCCTTTAACAAGGAAAATTATGGTCGATTGCTCATCGACGTTTGCTATACCAGGCAGCTGCCAGCGCGAGGAGACCAACGGCACCACCAATTAGTAGCGCTTGGTTGGAGGCTAATGACCCAACTGCCCGAGGTTAGCAAAACGCTGCTTAGCTAGAAGCCGAAGTCTCAATGATGGCTTGGGATGATGGGTGAAACGTACGGATCGCGTCAGAGCGAGCGTTGTTGGACTCAGATCTCAAGTCAGTCAAGTAATCTTCGGGCTTCTCCCTGCCGGCAGCCACAAGGGCAATGAGAGCGGCGCCGACACCACTACCGTCCTTAGCGATACCGATTCGGATCTTCTCAGCACCCTGGGGGCCGATGCCGTCAATGGCACGGAGGGCTTCGTAGATCATATCGCGGAAGAATGGGTAATGCTCGACAAGGCTACCATCGACACCGATATCAATAACCTCTTCATTGATATCGTTGAGCTTGCCAGAGTTGATGGCAATGGCACCAATGGCGATAGCAGACAGGCGAGCGGCACGGCGACCAACAGCGTTGCAGACAGACTTGAAAGCCTGGGCATCCTCGAGCGACGGGGTATAAACGCTGAGCAGGTTCTCAAGCTCCTGGCGAAGGATAGACAGCTCAGGGGTGTTATCAGCAGCTGCAACGGACATGATGGAGCTGTCAAGTCCCCAAGGCTTGAGGAAGCCGGATGAAGGGGCGATAGTAGTAGTAGAGCCCCAGTCGTTGGAGCTCGAGTTGAGATCCTTGAACAGAGACGACTTCTCATCCTTGATCAGATCGGCCAGAGCCAGTCGGACGAGTTCACCCAAGAACATACCAGACACGCGCTTCTCAAACATCTGAAGGCCAGGGTTCACACTTCCGGCATCAAGAGCCTTGTCCCAAGGTGTTGATGGCAGAACGTTGAGCTGGTTGTCGAAAGAACCCCACTCCGTGTTGACAACCATCTGGCCTGTCGACTGGTCATACTCGCCTGAGATGGGCTTCTTGATGTTCTCCAGCTTCTCCATGTAGGCACCGTTGGTACCTGTACCAAAGATAGCACCCAAGATGGATCGGCTCTTGCCGGTTGAAGTGTAAGATCGAGCCATGAGAGTACCGACGGTGTCGTTGACGAGAGCGGAAACCTTGACGGGTAGGTGAAGCTTGTTGATCTCGGTCTGGAGGAGGGCGCAAACGTCCTTGCCTACAGCATCGGGAATATCAAAGCCCTTGGTCCATCGGATCAGCAGACCCTTGTTAATGGCAAGCTGCTTGACAGGGAAGCTGAAGGTGAAGCCCAGGCGGAAAATGTGCTCATCGCGGAAACCCGAGGCAGTGCTGGAAGTGTTGCGACGGCGGAGATGGGAGTTGAATTGTTCGGCGTGGTGCTCCTTGAGGAAAACCTCGATCTGCTTGGCGAGGAAGGAGAAGAGCTCGGATGATTTCTTGGTGACCATGAGTTCCTTGGGAATAGCGACCTTGTTGTAGGTGAGGTTGAAAGTGGTGTCACCATTGAGCATGATGGAGCAAACTCGGAAGTTGGTGCCTCCCAGATCAACGGCCAGGTATAGGCCCTGGTGAAGAAGAATTAGCCTGAGCAACTTCATGAGCTGATAGCGAAGTGGAAACTCACCTTTTCTGTGCCATTGGGAACGCCTGTGACGTAGGTAGGGATTTGCTGGAGACTGGTGCCCTCTTTCTCGAGGCCCTCATCTTGGAAATTGTCAGTCGCGGTTTTGTTGAGGGTTTAAAGCCAAAATGGGCGAAATGCGACAAGCGTCATGACAACGAGGGGCAGTAGCACAACGGCGCAGATGCTACGCAGAGCGAGGGACAGAACATACCCATTTGCCTCAAGAACTCCTTCACATGACTGTTGAGCTCCTCATTGGAGAAGTCGAACTCTTGGACGATACGGTTGGACTCGTCTACGAGAGACATGGTGATAGCTGGTGAGGTGGGCGGCACGGTCGTGAAGGGAGCGGGGATGTGGCAGACAGCTTCAGATACCGAAGGGATTGATGGTGGAGATGGGTGAGAGAATTGAGAGAATAAAAGGTGCAGAGTTCGTAGAGATAGTAATTGGAGGAGAGAAGGAAAGGAAAAGGGAATTAAAGTGTTGGCGGACGGCAACGAGGTCAAAAGGTTTCTTGGGAATTTGAGCTTCGGCTGCTGCTGGAGCTTGGCGTCACCGTCGCTGAGGGCAAGCTGGGAGAGCTGCTGACAGAACCTGTGTCAGTGGCTGATCAATTACCAATGACGATCGAGTATGTGAGTGTTTTTGGGGCCTGGGGATGATGGAGCGTTACGTGAGTGAGTGATGACAAGGGCATGATAGATGATGGATACAGGGACGGTGCATTCGGCGCCGAATGGGCCCCGAATTTCAGTGGATTTTTTTAATATCGCGAGCTTCCCTCGAGGTGATTTCTTCCTCCTTCTCCTGATCGAGACGTGCTCCCCTTGGTTCTGAAGCAACCAGCCCAATTGAAGTGACGCCGGACGGCCGTGGAGAGGCCGTCCGAGTGGGGAGATGGTGGAGGTGTGGTCGGTGGTGTTCGGGGTGCGGGGGAAAAGGCTCAGAGAGGCTCCGCTAATACGCCGAACCTCGCCGTGTCTTGCTTTCAACGTCTTGTTTTTTTTTAGGGTACGTGTTCGTTGAAATAATTGTCTCTGATGAGGCTCCAGCTCATAATCCGCGTGCATATCCACTGGAATGCCGTCATAAGCCAAATTTGACCCCATTAAAAAGGACAAAGGTTTACCGACGTCCCCGCCTGGAAAATGATGCTATCGTCAGGTCCCCCCAACTGCATCCTCACTAGCAAGGTTTCGTCCATGCCATGCCATGCATCATCTCCCAGGCCAGAGGGACGGGTGATGTCTGGGCTGGAGAGTCAAAGACGGGGGAGCCACGGGGAGACACTTGGATGGTGTGGGTGAAAGGCGGGATGGACGGGGCATGATACTGTGGGATGATGTGATGCCCCAGTAAAGGACCAAGTACAGGGAAGTGAAAGAATACTGTATTGAGATGCCAACTTACCACTAGAATCAGCAAAATGACCACACACAAGGCAATGAACCGACGCCAAGGGTGTTTCCTCGTCCTGATCTCATCATGTCCATGTCCATGTCCATGCACATGCTGTGCCTCCATTCTCCTGAGGATTGACACCACGTCTAAGCCAGGGTGCGGCTGAGTCTAGGTGTGTTTTCGTAACGAATGTCAAAGATGAGGTTTTCCGGTCTGCTTCAGTCGCGTGCTTGTCTCAGACTTGCCTCCCTACAAATTTTTCAAATCCAATGACCCTTTCTCCGTAAGAGCGTACGATGAGGCGACTAACAGTCAACGAACGATGCAAAAAAAAGTCTAGATCACTGTCGTTGCGGGATCGAGGTTTTGGAAACGGCCCGTCTCCTCCGTATCATGTGCACACAAGACCGGGAACAAAATACCATCAACTTCCACATCCACGAGCTGCCCCGAGTTATCATGCGAGATTGACTGGGGGAACACCGGCGCTTGATCCCGCAAGTCGCCTGTTCGGCTGTTCTATGCTGCAGAGGTTGGATTGGTGTAATGTAAGTGGTGGGTTTTGGTCCCAGTGCAGCGTTTCGTGGCTTGAGCCTCAAGGAGAAAGATACACAATGTCAGGGACAGTATGCAACCTGCCCCGTCTTTTCCGTGCCGTAGTTTAACCTCGAAATACCGCAATCGTTCGAGAAGAGTTGGTGATCTGGATAAATTTGTGGTGTGGGTGTAACGAGGTTTTTTGAACAAAGTGTGCAGATGGTAAAGTAGTACTTTGATTTGAGCTGAAAGTAGTGGCTGGTTTGCGGCGGGTTGAAGAATCTTGTACTCTGTACTCCATACACCGCTCACCATTCCATGTTTTGAAGAAGACAGTGGACGTCTTTTACTTAGCAACAGTCGAAAAAACCCTCAAATATGCAGAGGGGAGAGTTGAGGAAGACGCCGACATAAATGCTCCAGATGCAACTACCTAAACTTCATGCCCCATTCCTCGACACCGCTCTTCCCAATAACTTAGGTAGCACCTTACCTAAGGTAGCCATGAGGCTCAAAGCCACAGATTTTATATTCAATCCAAGTCATTAAAGCTTTCTGTGAACTACTAAGGTAGGTCCTAAGTTAATGCTAGCTTCGAGGCTTTGGAAAGGGCTGTGTCTCTCAGGAATCATCAATAATAAGTTAAAGCTTAAATCCACTGCATCGCAAACCTCTTGCCTCTGGCCACGAAGTTCACTCTCGCTCACTACATTTTCGAGATAATGGATCATGAATACCTTGGTTTATCGTACCACTTGAGGTCAAATTCGTCTCTACCATGGGTTCAGAACTCCGACGCCATCTATGGTGCCCCCACGTTCTCCTATGTTCGGCTCTTCTGACTTTGGGGTCCCCGGTCGTTGACAAGGTCTGAGGATGTTTCACCGAGGCGTCCCTTCACCATGGTCTAGGGCCAATCAGCCGAGCCACAAAGACGACATCCTACTGAGGGTTGAGGCTCGAGCTCCAAATATCTGGCCTGTTGAGTTTATAAGGGCCAGTACGAATTGATTTTATGTCTTGCCCAGACGATACCTATGTCCCATAGAAGGTTGTCACTCGTCAAATCTTGTCATGGTAAATAACGTTTTGTCGTCCATGGCTTGCTCCAGCAACCAAAGTTTCGGGGCGTAAAGTGTCTGAGAATGTAGTCGAGAAGACGTCGGAAGCCAGGTAGCATGGACGCTCTTCATACGTACGTAACGCGTATTCTGAATAGCTCAAACAACAATCACCAAAAGGCATTGGCCAAATGCAGCCCAACTGAGTAAAGTCTCAAAATGGTATTGAACCACCTTCTTTAATACAATAAACTAGTAACAGACGGACACATTTTACACGGCTTCCTCAAAACGCTGTCATGAACCCTGCCCGCCATGCCCAACTGCCTTGTTCTTGTCCTTCCATGGCTTGCCTGCCTGTCCGCCCTTCTGTAAATATCGACCTAGACGCCAGATAATAAACACGCATAATAGGGGCATTAGACAATTGCACAAAAGTATTAAGATAGAGAGAGCGGCAGGCTCTTGATTTCCATTTCCCTTCCCGTCCGGCCTCCTTGGTATAAAAACGGTGGCCAGCACATCTTCCCAGAGTGGTGAATTTTTGTTTGAATTTTCTTCGTCGTTGTCGTTTGAGATTATAGCATAGATGAAAAACCTCGCTGGTGTGTCCTCCAGCGAGCTGTGATGTGAACGTCAATTCGTAAAAACGTTCCTTACATGATAATGGCGGGAATGTCCACGTTAGCCTTGATGGACTTGTGAGGAAGGACACTGCCGCCGTTGACGTAGATCTCGTCACCGATTGTGACATCGTCACCGAGAACTGTCACGTTCTCGAGGCGAGCCCATCGGCCAACGGTGCTGTTCCAGCCGACAATAGTGGACTTCACCCAGGCGTGGTCCTTGACCTTGGAGCCACGGAGCAGCACACATCGCTGCAGGCGGACACCATCACCAATAACAACATCAGGTCCAATAGTGACATTGGGTCCGATTCTGCAGTTGTTGCCAATCTTGGCTGAGGGGTGGATCATGACGTTTCCACCGTGAACGTAGGGCTGAGTGGGAGGAGTAAGCTCCTTGCTGCCCTTCTTTGTGAGAGAAGAGAGATATAGGCATGTGCCGCTGAGGAAATCCTTGGGCTGTCCAACGTCCATCCAGAAGCCCTCAAGGTCGAAAGAGTGGAGCTGGTTGTCCTTGACCATGGCGGGGAAAGTCTCCTTCTCAATCGAGGTCGGGCGGAGCTCGATACGGTCGAGGATGGAGGTGTTGAAGATGTACATGCCAGCGTTGATGCGGTTGCCGACGAACTCGACGGGCTTCTCGACGAATCGGTCAATCAGAGAGCGGTGGCCGGGCTGGTGAACAACGACACCGTACTTGGAGGGCTCCTCGACCTTGGTGACGACGATGGTACCCTCGTTGCCATGGTTCTTGTGGAAAGCCAGGAGGTCCTGGAAGGGGTAGTCGCAGATGACATCGGAGTTGAGGACGAAGAAGGGAGAGTCGTCCTTAGCGAGAATGCTCTCGGCAAGCTTCAGGGGTCCGGCAGTGTCGAGGGGCTCAGTCTCGACGGAGAATTCGATGTTGATGTTGTACTTTTCCTCGTACTGCAGCAAATATCAGTATTCGGTCTAAGGAATCAAGCACCAAGCTGGGGCAGATTCTTACCTCGGCCAAGAACTTCTCCATGATCTCAGGTCTATAGTTGACAGCAAGAACGATATCTGTAACACCAGCTGCGACCAGCGCCTCAATCTGGTGCACAATCATGGGCTTGTTGGCGAACTCGACAAGGGGCTTGGGGAGAGTCAAGGTCTGTTGAGCAGCGCATGCTGTTAGTTATGCGCAGACATAAATATTGGAGGGGTCCATATGCGTGTTGCGAAGCCCTGAGGGGTAACGTACAAGAGGGCGAAGGCGAGTGCCAAAGCCACCGACAAGGATAAGTCCTGGTAATTGTTAGCAGCTGGACAAATTGGAACTCCGGACAAAGCGTACCCTTCATGATTGCGGTATTGAAAAGCTGCTACGTGGGAGAATGCGCCGAGAGCAAAGGGGTCGGGTCAACAATGGCAGCGAATGGAAGAAGAGAGAGCGACAGCAGCGAGGTCCTGAAAAGAAGGAACAACCTCGACAGGATTAGATTAAGGAAGAATAAAATGTTTAAAGGGTATCGGGGTATCTCAAAGATTGAGGATCTGGATCAGAGTCAAAGTGAAAGTCAGGGAGGAAGGGGAAGAAAGGAGAAGAAGAGAAGAAGAAGAAGCCCGACTTTGAACTCAGGAGAGAGCACACACAACCTGGAAGCAGTGGGAAGTGGGGATGTTCTAAAAAGGCCAACATGCAGCCAGCAGCCAGAGAGAAGCAGGCTGAGAGAGTGGGGAACGGGATGGATGGACCCAGAACACAGGGGGCTGCCAGTGCCATCCCAGGGTCTCCAGCTTTAACTTTTAGCACCTCCATCTCATCAATAGGGACGCTACTACCTCGGATAGGTAGATGAAGATCTCTGTAGAAGCGTACCTCAACTCAATCATCTGTTTCACGATACTTGATGTATCTTGACCTACACGGGAAGCTATGGAATTTCGACGTGTACTATGTCAATTGCGCCATTGTAGATCTCGAATTCAAATTCTTGGGTTATTGTTTCTACAGTAATTTGACTTATTCCCATCATTGTTCCCGATCCCCATCATTCATTCCTAGGTCAAATCAAGGAATGCACATCTTTCTGGCTCTAGTTAGCTCTCAACTCACTCTAGACTCTCCATCCTATCCAATAGTTGACGCCTCTCACTCTCGGGCTATTTCTATTTCCCTTGCATGCGGACCACACAGATAAACGATCCACGACACGAGGTCATCCAAGAGAAAGGGGCTGCGCTCTCTTCCCACTCCAATCAAACAAGTTCTGGCGGAGTCGTTGTGGCTCGACACCATTTCCGTTCCCTGGCAAAATTATATTAAACCCCCTGGTCAGCGTCTTGTTATTCTAGAATTGATTCATCACTTGCAAGGTTTCTGCTGTAAGTGAACAAATCATCTGCTTTTGGAAGCTATGCCATTCCTCTATCGATAATTTGAATCCCTAGCCCATTATATTACGCCCCAACTCAGGTCCTACCAACATCCTAATCCTCTTTGTTTTTGCTCCTTCTCCTATTCCTGCACGTCTCATCTTTATCAGGTTGTTGGTTGATCGAGCTGAAAGCTACGGACAGTGGCACCATCTTCTCTTCCCCCGAAGCATGAGTTATATAAAGGAGGTGGCCATACAACCACTCACAGGCTGACGTGCCTTTATACAACCCCTGTCAGGGACCCTGCAGCTCATTTACGAGTGTCCCTCGTGTTAACGGCGGTTTCTGCATTGGTTGTTTTCAGCTGCGTTGATGTTCTAAGTATAACACATAACCTTATGACTTTATTCAGCCTCTTTGTGTCTTTCTGAATAGATATAGCCAAATCCTCGTAAGACAAAGAGAACCGTTCCACAACTCATCCCATATGACTTCATCGTTAAAGGCGTCCCCATGTCTGACACATCTACTAAGTTAGTGTGAGCCCCTCCCTGTACCCTGATTGAGCTGTCAATCACCACCTCGTGACCCTCGTACGTAACTCCCCTCATCTTCAAACCTGTGTATACCGTATGTAAAACTTGAGTGGGAGCAGCACGACATCGTGATTGGCAGATGTTAAATATGTGCTGTTCTAGCCCTCAGTCCATTCTTCACCCTGTTGTTTCACGCTGAGCCACAGTTGCTTCGACGTCATCGCAGAAGTCGTAATTCGTGGTCAAGCGACGATCGTCAGCCAAAGCTTCAAAAGTCAACGATAGAGTTTAGGGTTGATGGTGTTGTGCTCACACCTCCTCACAGCTGACGGTTGCTGGTGTTACCTGAGTCCCAGACAGAAACATCTGTTGGTCTGGCATAAGCTATTTGTTTCTATTGATTGCTGTTTTCAACCTAGACTTTTGGTGGCAGGTGCAAACATTGTGGCTTTCTCGAGCTTGGATATTTCGGTTAATGAGTTTAAGTTGACTTCACCCACCAACCTCAACCATTGGTTCAACTGCACAAAGACTTCCTCAACATATCAGGACACCTCAATGTGAGTACCTGGATGAAGTAACATTAGGAAGGCTTAAAGGATCATAAGATCTACCAATCTTTAGACCTCCTGGCCTAAGTTCTGCTATGTTCAGACCTCTTTTCTACCAAGCTCCGTGGTGATGGAGGATAAGGGAGAAACAGGTAGTTCACATATCACTTTGTATCAAGATCAGGGAACACAGGGTAAGACCTGAGAATCTACCGGCAGTGAAATAGAAAAGGGTCATAATCGTTATCGTCGTTAATAAGTGCCTTGCCATCAAATTCCTCCACGGTCCATGTTCATCTTCATAAGTCATCCTAGTCCATGGTCCTCCGCATTTTCATCATATCGTGATCATGAAAGTCAACGCTAGCTCCAACCATGCTCGTACTTTTCCATCAAAGCGAGATGCCAACCTCCTCCTCCTCAGAATCGGCCATTAGAGGACCGAGGCAAGATGTCCTTCGCCAGTTGTACCAGATGCTCAAAAACGCAAAGAAAGAGAAATAAAGAGGAATAAATGAATAATAAAGAAACGATGTGCTTTTTGTCTTTTTTGTAGTGGGTTGTCAAATTGTCGTTCAACGTGTGCCAAAACCAGCCTCGTCTGGTTTGGTCAGAGACAAGTGCCTCTTCAGAATGATGCCGCCATCCAATTCAACTTTTGTTCAAGTGCAGACGTTTTGGTCCTATCCAGTCCCTCCTTCGCTCCAGGGCCTTTGTTTTTCGGGCATATGTTCTCAACCTGAGTGATGTGTTGGTCAAGTTCGGTGGGTTCTCCGTTGCAGGGTGATGTCTTTTCAGATCAACCGCCATGCACAAAACCATCCAGAGCCTGACGAGGCCCAGAGGACTACCGAGAAAGGCTAAAGAAAGAGCGTGATAGTGAATCGAATTCTCTGCAAAGGTCGTTCCGTCTTTCGTAAAAAGGAAAAAGGACACCAAAAGGTAAAAGCGAAATAACAAATGCCGGCCACGGAAATGTGAGATCGCCATCTAAACTCGTATCGTATCGTCATGATTCGTCGGTAACGGTCAGGACATATCAAATTATATATCGCCGTTCCCCAGTTCAAAGTGAACAAGGGGTCAGAAAAAGTAAAGAAAAGGAATGAGGCGGTGATGAAAAACAACTGGTGATCCTTCCTCGAGTCTCGTGAGAGGTTGCCAAGGGAGGTGGTTCGGGTATATCCCTTGGGACTGCTGTGAAGCATTTCAACCGCTTGTAAGTCGTCTTGGTGTGTGGTTCCTCCCCCCATGCTTCCCCGACACGCTTTCCATGTGAGCTGACCTCAACGCTCATATAAACTCATTAGAGTACTGTCAAGTCGGACTCAATCCCCACGGATGGCTGCCTCATGGCACCTTCTAGTCGAATGAGGCAGTTGAGCTACTGCTAGAGTGGTGCCCTGATCGCCTGCTGTTCCGGTCACTGTCTCGGGAAGAAGTGTGGCGGCTCTTGCGGCGACGTGATGGTTCCTGGGCGGGAAGACCTTGAACAATACCGTTGCGAGCCAGCATGCCTCCGTTGACAGAAAAGTTACGGCACACCATGAAAGCACGCATGGCTGCGTTCTCTTGAGCTAGAACATCAGATTCGTATGCGAGATCTGTCTGGTATTCGCGGCCATTGACAAGAACAAGGCAAGTGTAGCCGTTGTGGTCCCGGTAACACTCGTACATGGGGTCTGTCCATCCTCGACGCCGGCAAAGGCCTGTTTAGCAACTTCGTTAGCAAAAAGTTCATGTCTTGAATTTTGAGGCTCCAATAGCATCATCCAAATAAAAGGTTGTACATGGAATCTGGACACAGGTAGAGCAATGACGATGAAGATGTCGAAATCCGCATCTCATCCAAGTTTACCATGTGCTCGATTGTGCAAACGACGTAAGTGTACCGTTCAAACTGGTCACACAATAGGGTAAAACAAATAGTTGTCTGTTACCACATGCCATGCGGGGAACTCATGTTTACCCTGTAGACGATATTTTTTTGCCCTTCATACAATGTGCTCTTGACCAATTGCCGGTGCCATGGACAAAATTGCCTTGCGAAAACAAGACATAATGTATCGCTGTTGACTTACTCTCGAGATATTGCATATAGAAGCCGCCCATTGTGGTGTTGTTGTTGCTGGCTCTCACCGAATGGGCTGGATAACGAGATCGAGGATGGTGGCGGTCGGGGTCGGGCTTATGATGAAGGGTTCAAAAGGTGGAAACCCAAGCATATAAAAGCTTCTTCTAGGGCAGCAAAGACAGTGGAGAGAAGGCAGAGCCTGGGAGGGGACGTTGTTATGAAGAAGGAATATAAACGGATGAAACGAAAACAAAATAAACGCTTGTCTAGATCCAAAATAGATGACTGATGCCGAAGACAGGGTTTAGCTCCGAGGACGAACTCCAGGATCGAGCGTTGCAGCGGGCCAAGAGGGTCGTCAGGAACCGAATTCAAATTGAACAGGCCTTGCGAGGTCCTGAGCAGAGGTAGAAGTGGAGGAGGGCCCTGTCAAGTTTGCTCGATCTGTATTGCCTGGGGCCGGAAGAAGCTCATACGGCTGGCTGGTGTACAAGGTGAATTGGGCTGGCTGGATGGATGGGATGAAGGAATAGGAAGAAGAATTTTGAGCAGAAACAAATAATTTTTGAAAGGACGAGCACCTGGAGCAAAATACCCAAGAATAACCTTAGCTTTGTTCAAATCTCCGTCTTGAGCAATACAAGGCAGGTACTGAGAGGATGTACATCCATCTGTTGCAGTCGAGTTGAGCCGATGGAACGGCGAGACGTGTGTGCCTTTATTCCAGACAGCTTGTTAGCGCGGGGACCGGGGGTGTCTGGAGACAAAGGAGGATGCGCGAATGGTGGCAGATGCAAGCAACGATGCGGCTCTCGAAAGAGTGTGACCCATCTTGCTGTGCTGGCTTACCTGGTTGCCAGTTGATCAAAACCGCTGGCGACTAGGCCACTCCACCGCGACACATGGAGGATGCAGCAAGCAGGCGATCTCTCTGATAAGTCTCAAAGTTAACGCCTTCGGCCACTGGCGTACCACCAAGGAACCTAGTAGGTTCCTATCTTCCTTCTCAGCCATTGCGCTGCAGCCAGCTGGATCCTCTGTTGCGGGCATTGTTTTTCTCTTTTTCTTTTTGTTTTGGGTCTCTTCTTCGTGCCATTTTTCTTTTGGCGGTCCTGTTTTGGGGTCTCTAGTTCAAACTCTGTATTGTTGATGCGTTCGCTTGTTTGGCTCTTCTCACGATGACCAGGTCAATGGTACCTATTGCCGGGGCTTTTGTATCCAGCCGAGTACCTACATGAGGGCATGATGGCATGGTCTGGAATGGGGGGCGACGGGGCCAGTAAGGGCCCCGTCTGTGAAGCTCATGCAGACATGCGATAGAAGATGCACTGCTACATGGCAGTAATTTCAACTTGCTCTAGCTTCAAGTTAAGTGGCGAAGAGAAGATCACCGCAGTGGCCCAGGGCGGGTAATTCGATTTTTGTTGTCAGGCCGGACGTTCAAAACGCCCGACAGGTTGAGAGGGGCCAAATAGGTAGGTAGGTAGTCATCTGCAGCCGGAGAAGCAGCTTATACTGCAATTCAACGCCAGAGTATCCAACAGCATGTCCCTGGCTCTCACCACCATCTATATCTTGACGTCTGAGATCTCTGTTTTGGCGGCCACTAATGCACAGCAGTCAGACCTCCTCCAAAGTACCGCACCTGTACGGCGTTATGTATGTACGCAGTACTGACTGGTTGTCTGAGGCTGGACGATGAGGTGCAGCGAGCGAGGGGCAATCCCCCTTGAACCCCTCCACCATGCCCCGGTGGCCGGAGTTGCTGCAGGGCCAATTCAAGCTGTCTTTTGTTACCGCAACTAACTCGAACCGAGAATTCTCAGGGTTGGGATTGGCATACATGCTAGGATCATATTTTGGTCCTCGTCAGTCGCGCGCCAAATGGGCGGCCGTGTTAGGCGGCCTAGTCTGAAGGCTAGAGCGTCGTGGAGCAACGACGACTCAGTGAAAGCGGGCCACGTTCTCTCTCTCAACTTCATGTGGCGGTTAAGATCATGATCGATTCGTATACCGGATAAGTACATCAGGAAGCACGCGGGTCTGTGAGATGATTTATATCAAAGACTCGGAAAGCTCATCTTTAATTTTGGAGATGGGGCTTAAAATCTTGGCCCTGAAACGTGATACGGATTTCCGGTCTTGAGTTCGGAATAGCATCATGAATTGTGACAACAGGCCTTGTTAAACTTTCGGAAGCGGTCTCCGCTGTCTTGTTATCGGTTCTTTTGGCAAAATACAAGTGAACCAACAACTGATGAGCAGGGCTGCAGCGAAGGCATTGCTCAAAGAGTCGACAGTGACACCACCCGAGGACGTCCGTCCACCTCGATGCTTTCCGAATCCCACTCCCCAGGGCCTAGAGAAAGGGTCGGTGAGAGAGCGCGACGACGTGCATGAACAGGACAGTCAGTGGCTGGGCCGAGATATTCAACGATACTGGACTGCTCCCTCAGGCCCTTCCACCCCTGCCCACCATGCATCCACAGGCGTGGGTGTGGGCGCTGTTAGGGCTGTCTGTTCCCAGCAAGAAGAAAATCCATGTGCTTTTGTTGCTGTGGCTCCATGACAAGAACGGTGAAAGCGCCAGGATTGATTGGAGGACGCAAAACAACCTCTTTGAATGTCTCAGTGGTAAAGACAGGGCTAGAAGCTGTACATAGATAGATCCAGCAAAGATATGGACACAGTAGGAGATAGACTGACACTCAAGTACGGATTTAATTCTGGAGTTGGACTCTTCTTTTTCTCTCTCTGTCTGGTGTTTGGGTACATGAAGCCAATTCCCTTAGTACAATCAAGGTACCAACACAGGTACCTCAAAAGCGGCCTGTGCATCAGGAAGCAAACGTGTCGAAGAGGGGAAGGCACACTAAACGTCCGAACGCCGCACTTTCCTTATTAGCAAAGAGGTAGCTACCTCTACACCAGGAGGGGTATTGCATGGAAATGGATGGCAGGAGGAACCCCAATAAAAAGAAGCTTGAGGCAACGACTAAGGCAAGGTAAGGCAGGTGCATCAGACAAGTTCGGGGTCAGCCCCTACTAACCTCATGCACAGATGTGTTGGCAATGCTTTCTTAATAAAAACAACATCACCTACTGTACTGGCTGTACTGTATAGGGACCTCGAAATGGCAGCATCTTTTCTGCACAGGCGAGTCGACACCGAGTACCACTCATCCATTGTAGGTACTTCTTCAGACGTCTCACCCTACCTACCGAGGTAGGTACTGTATCCATGAGGTGGCCGTCTCTCACTCCATCTGCGTCAATTTCCAATACCAGAAGGCTATCACATGCGGCGCATCAAAAGTCTCACAACGTGAAGCTCGAATATTTGACTCAACAGAATCTTGTACTGCTCGTCTGCTTGGGTTAGCTGTTTAACTTGCCACAGACAAGCTAGTTCTAAAAACACGTTCAACAGTAAACTAAACGACCTGCCAAGCATCTGCAGGACTGATATCAAGCTACGAGAAGCGACAGGGATGTTGCTAACAATCCGTCCCCTCGAAAGATTATGGGCTCTTGTGGGTTTTGTGGAGGGACAAGGGAGCCCCATGCAACCCAAGCCATGACGAAGCTTGGAGCTTCACAACGTCGAACAACGATTCGACAATTCGAACTCTTCCAGAATTCTACCTTGGGTGCCACTAGTTGGCTCTGACGTGACCATCTCAGACAACCCCATGACACATGTCGACACGTCCTAAGATGCTGCCCACCAAATTAGAACATGACGGATGGAGCCACTGAGTGTTTTGGGTTTGGGACAAAACTTCATGTTCAAAACAAGTTGAACCCGAAACTTTGATGACACCCAGTGACGAAAAAGGACTCGTTATCACTTCTTGCGGCTTGATCACATTGAGCGTATCGCCTGTTACGATGCATGCAGAGCCACCTGAGGATATCAGAGAGACATGGCGCTTATCTGCACGCACAGGTAGGAGCAGCAACAGCAATGGGGCTAAAGCCAGAATCCCAAAGCGTATTGTGACAAGCAGTATGGGAGCTTTGTTACTCGCTCCGGCCCCAACCTTAAACAAGTGTTGTTTACTGTCTACTGGATCGTGAGATCTCCACGTCAGAAAAACTTGAGGGCTGCTGGTCCCATGTGGCTGCACCTGAGGAGACCCCACGTATTTCCATTGATTCTTTTCTTTATTGTCACTATCAGCCTCATGATTTCTGACGAGAGCATGGATGAGACGCGAGGTGAGGGGCATTGTGCCTACTGAAGTGCCGGTGATGATGACTGATGACGGCGAGACGCAGCAGATTAGCATAATGCATCGATACTAATTTTGCATATTCTTTAGAGTCTGGGGTAGGTAAAGACGGTCGACCGTCGGGTTGATGGACCAACCACGCTTGAAGGACAAAGACCGAAGAGTCTGCGATGTCGGATCGAGTATCCATCCCACTTGCGGCTCACCTGTCTCTGGCAGCTTATGGCTACTAGGCACAGGTGTCAAGATACAGATTACCAACGAGACATATTGAGACACAAAGCCAATTCTTGTTAAACTTTCACAATATTGTCGTGTTGGTCATGGTATACGCAAACACCCACTTAACGAGGGTCCAGGATATACTGAGTGTCTGTTGGAAGCAGGAATTGATATCAACAAAGGACCGGAACTTATGCATGGTACAGGTTCATTGCGTACCGGTAGTAGGCCCATCATCTGTGGCCATGGCCATCATGTAAACCTGGATGAGCCACTACCTTTTAGTGTAGCTTCTCTTTGAGAGTACGTACCTCGAGGGTTCGAGCAGGGTCCAGCTCGCTTACTCCTTGCCGGTCGATCCATGTGCTTGGGCCCTTCAGCACATGTGAAGTCAGTCAACAGAATGAGGTCTCTAACAACAAAGGACCGAATTGCAACATTGGTACGGATACTATGTGTATCTACACACACAATTCCAAGCTACTCGAAGTAAATCTGTCAAAACCCAAGATTCTTTAGGCCAAGCTAGAACGAACCGTTGACCATGATCAACGTTCAACGGCACGTTACGACTGAGACATAACCGCGGGGTTGTCTTAACATGCCTGCTCTCGACCATTGAAACTTGAAGGGCCCTGTTTCATTGTCTCCACATCAACTAGGGTGTAAGGACGATGCAGGAAATCGAGCTTGGATGTCCGATACCGTCGGGTTTGTTGTAAACATCCCAAATATCGAGACACTGCCTAGTGTCAATTAAGAGCATTTTGTGATATTATGATTGAAATTTTATTCACGATGTCTTCCCATGAATACATCAGACTTCACTTTGCTTCTTCTGTTCTGGAACTTTGAGTTGGCATTTGTGTAGGCAGACCAAGTGTAATTGAAGGGACAGACTAGATGATCCATAGGACACTACCTGCAAGGTCCCTCTTCTGTCTCGGGCTACATACCAGTTCTAGTCTTTTTAGTTCCAGATGACAGATGGCCATTCTGCCGGCAGAGGTGATTCAGGAACTAAGCTCAAGGCGAGTTTGTGAATTGGAAGCTCCTTTTGGTAAGTCCTGCACCATGTAGGGTCATGAGTTTGCCCAAGTTTCCGTACATATTGCATACCCCCCTCTTTACAAAGATAAGGACATTTTAGTGGCGAATGAAAACCAGGAAGAAGATAATATTCGACGTCTATGTCGAGGGCAAATTCAAGACTCTTGGGAGGCGATAATTTCATGCTGTGACTGCATAAACATACCCTGTCGGTTTTATTCTTGAACATATTTCACAAAGTATCTAATATTCATTATTAACCATCTTTGCTCTTCAGAAATTGTCTTGGAATAGCTTGGCAAGGGCTTGATGAAATATTGCGGCTTGGATGGCTGTCAAGGTACCAGCCTTTCCACGTTCAACCAAGGGGAGTTTATAATTCCCATCCGAGGTTGAAATAAAAGGATTTGGCTCCCTGTGTCTTCTCTTATCATTGTCGTTCAGTCGCCGACAAGCTCTGTTTCTACCCTGAAGTCCATGCTGTTCATCACGGGCTCTTTGTCCTGCTTTATGGTATCTCTTAAACACGTTTCATCGTACAGAAAGTCCTACTCAATTATCAGTGGGTAGTTGCTTTTAAGTTTAAAGTTGGAAGTCTCAGTAGACATGCTCATAATCGCTCGAGAAGTGAATGTTTAATTGCAGGGTTAGACTAGGAACCCATGGCATGCCATTTGCAAGTGTCAAGACAACCAAAATTGTTCATGCTATCAGTGAAGACTTCATAGTTCCTTTCATTTAATGATCATTAGTAAGGACCCAATGTGTTAGAGAACATGTACGGACTTGGTAACGGGAGCTGCTTCTCGGGTTCTCGGTAGACAAGCAATCATAGATATCGAGCTCAACTCGCAACTACATAAATATTGCATATAAGACCGAGTTTCGCTTCCCAATGTTGTTGTTTTCCTAAAAGTTAGGAGATGAATGTTGTCAAGGACAAGATGGTAGAGTGTGATGCCTTCTGTGATGCTGAAATTCTCTATCCAGAACTCAAACTCGGCCAATCTGGTATACCAAAAGCGAGATTTCCTATGACAGAATTTCCTAAGGAGGCAACTAGTAGAACATCTAGTTAGATATTCGATAGTGAAGTGCTTGGGGGCTTTATTGCCGATTCCTGGTGGAAGTTTCGCCCATGAAAATGCTATATTGGAAGTGCCATTTAATCGCGACTTTATCACAAGGTGGGAGATTTAAGATGTAGAATTAGTTCATCTTTATTCGTGGAATTGAAGTTGGAATACAATACTCTCTATCGTTTTGTTTCCTAGTAGTTCATTTGTTCCTCAACCTTAAGTTTAAATTTATTGAAGTTATTTCTATACCGTGGCTGGAGGAAATTGGAGAGGTTCAGAGTTGAAGCAGTCAAAGTCCTAGAAGTATATTACTCATCCTAAACAGCACCGATCCTGTTCTACCAGACTCATTCAAAGTAGATGCATGTTTGCTGCGCTGTTACTCTATAATGCCTGTTGACGACACGAAGTCAGCCTGCGTTGTAAGCTGAGCTCCCTGCTCCCCCCGCGAATCCACAGATTCTGATTCATGCATGCACTGTAGTGCATTTTGTGTGCTGTATCTCTGTTTCAAGATGGATAAGCCCATGTTGTCTTACATCGACGACGCAGAAGCCATGTCGTGCTTTGGCCACCAAAGTTTGTGTGTGTGTGTGTCTGTCTGGAATAGATCACCGTAGAGTTGGCAGATCTATGTGCCCCCGCAAGCAATGCACCCAGCCTCGGTAGTACTTGATGTATACGCCCTCACAAGATTCGATAACATCTGATGTACATAAAAAAGTGACATGTCTCTGCTGCTACATCATCTCTCGTCTCATAACTTTCCAGTCCCGGATCCAACGCTACACAAATGCTACTTAATCTAAAAACCATGCTTGGACAAAAAGTAACTCTGCATATCCTCCACTTTATGCTGTGGAATAACATAGACGGGATGCACAGTGGCAACTCGATCCTCCTCATCAAAGATCTGTTCACCCTCCATATATGGTGTCACAGACCACGAGTCGCCTGTCACATCTGCGTCGTGAGAGCGAGCAGCATCTAAGTTCCACTTGTGCTGCGATGAGCTCAAGCCAGAAAGCACGTAGCATGTATGATAGGCGTCCGAGTACCTGTTTGTTGTTGGGCTCGAGTTAGCGCTCATTCAAAAACTCTAGATGCAGGGCCGGGAAGTTGCATACTTGCTTGGTTTATCTCTCAGGCCACCCCGCTTAGACTGGTCTTGACAACAGCAGAGGATATAGCGGATCAACCCATCACGGCTGAAGAGGCTATCCTTGGCGGCAGGGAGCGGTTGGCCGCCAGAACTGGCCTCTTCCCCTCCAGGCCCGAGTCCGGGTCCGTTGAGTGCAGCCTCGACGAGGGGCCAGCATCCCCCAACCCAGTGACTATAGCAACCATCGACTAGCTTGTTAGTACGACCCGAGAAACCACCCTCGGGGGCGTACTGGCGCGAGGAAAGCCAAGAGATAAGCAGTGGAACATTGAGATGGCTACAGAGCCCGGATGATCAGGACAAGGTTAGCATGCACCGCTTCCATGTCACGACTTGAGTGGATAGACAAAGCACAAGACATACCGCGGGATGGATCGATGTGGAGAATCAATAATCGCGAGGCATCCGAGAGCGCAAAAAGCATATGCACCGTGTGCTTCGATGCCCGGCTTTGCCGACACGCCTCCCTCGTGCGTTTGGCCTTAACGGTGGACGATCAGAGAGGGGGAGCGAGACTCTGGGGCTTCTTGCATCACTTACATCGGTGTACATAGTCTGCAAGCCCTGAGAACAGACCAGTGTGGCCAGCAGATCGTGCGGGAGAATCCTGTGATAACTCAAGAGGGATATTGAGAAGCGAGATGATGACGGCAGCGCAGTAAGCCCCCCTACAAAGATGTCAGTTTGTAAGGAATACGAAAGATCGTAGATATGTCTTTGGGGTTCACGGCATGAGAGTGAAGGGGAACTGCGGGCCTTGATCTCCGGCCTCGTAGAGCACGGCAGAGTAAAGTAGAGCATCGTAGTGTAGTGAGCGAGTGAGTGGTACGGCATGCACATACCTGACGTCCTCCTCGCCGCCGAGGGCCATCTGGAACCCTCCATCCGGTTGCTTGAGTGAGCATAGCCATCTCCACATGGCTCGACGGTCGATAACCTCGTAGGCGTCTTCACCGCCGACTAGGGCCAGCGACAGGACGGCTGCATAGCAAGTGGCAAGATGCGAGGTATGCCCGAATCCGCCAGCGAAGCCTCCATCTTGATTCTGCATCGGCCGAACAGTATCAACAAGTCTCTCACGGTACTTGTCGACATCCTCCCCGAGGAGAACAAGGGCAGAGAGACACCAGTAGAAGATCCAGGGCCGACTGGGATCAGCGGACATAAAGCCTGCGGGCAACTTTCCTAGCTGCTTGTGCAGAAAATTGACATGGCGACGACGGTCCAGATGGGGCACGCCGTGGGAGTTGCAGTAGTCGTGTTCCTCGCCTTGAAGGTAAGGCAGGACTTCGTCTATTGTTGCGTCCTGAATGCGCGATGATTCTGATGGCAGGCTATCGCGGATGAGAGGATCGGACGTGAAGAGAGGCGGTATAGAGTATTCTGCCCTGGGCTGTGGCGCTGTTGCTGTTGCTGTTGAAGCCATTCTTGTGTTGGGTCTGATATTGCTGCTGGTGGCAGTATTTGTGCTGTTGTTGCTGCGTGGAAACAAAACGCGAGGACGAGGACGTATGAGACGAGACCGAGCTCTCATCACGTAGCTGGTTATTTATGTGATGTCCGTCTCCTTTATTTGTGGTGTATTAAACAATGGAAATTCGGTTGATATTGTTCTCCGTGCCATGACATCTCGCAATCACATCTCACCCCCACAAGTGGACGATTTCGTTCCCGTGCCCAATAAGGATATGCGCTTGGCGGGGCATTCCCTTTGTCGGTTACTTTGGCACCAACAACAGATCATGACATTAGATTGTATGTTTGCTTCATTTTTGTGAGTTAGCTGAGTTATAGAAACTGAAATACTTGACGCTTTGATCTGATAACGGCTGGGGCAGAGTATGTTGGTAGGTTGTGTTGGGTTGTGTCACTCACTGACCGACTTGTATGATGTCCTAGTTTCACTCGCTACATTCAAATTCGCTACAAAAGACATCAGTATGACTTAGATGTTAAGATGAATAAGCTCTTGTGAGTTCCAGGACTAAGTAAGAGCGGCGCTTACGTTTTTCAATTTCTAACGATTGAGAGTATTGTCAAAGCTGTATGAACGCATAGTCACAGCTTCCAGTGTCATCCACAGACTTGGAAGAAGGGACTAAGACCAGGGTTGAGAGTATACGATAATTGGAAGGATGAAAAGCTAGAATTGGACATAATATCAATTATATAAACTCAGTACGACCAACTTATATCTCATCTGTGACTGATTGACTGAACTGCTCCAATTTCACCTACCTACCCTGTAGAGTTGCCTCACTGAGATGTTGGCGAGATCAGAGGTAGGAAAACGATCACACAACATCTTAACAATGCATCATTTTCAAGCCAATATCATGAAATTTCATTCTTGAATACATGCTAACTTACAATTGACTGTAATGTGACGAGTTGTTTGAGTTTTAATAATGAGCCGCTCGCATTTCATTTTGGCATATTATACATGCCATCGATAAGACAGGACTCTTAACTATGAAGCAAATAACCAGTAGCTAGATCCCCCTGCCTTAATACTAAATTACTATTTTCCAAGTTATAGTATCTATTTGGTTCTCTGATTGGCCCAGGAACTAAAGACTTGCCGGGTTAAGTCTGGGTTCTCTCATACTTAGAGAACTTACTCACGACATAATAGCTATGAAGAAACCCGGAAATACAAAAACAACATGGAAGAAGTATGCGAAATAAATATTATATATTGAAATACCCACAGGAATAGTCACTTGCTGTATTGGAATCTTGTTCTTTGAAAGAGTTGACGAACAGTAGACTATGATGAGCTGTCATCGTCGGATGTTCACTCACTCGCTCGCCCTGTAAAATTACTTGTAGCATCAGGAAACTCATTGAAAGCTGGAAAGTATTGGTTTTCCCTCTCAAGGACCTGCTTTCCGAATGGTAGGTCTGCTAACATAGCCTGGTGAAGACCATACTCATGCTATGTGGCACCATCCTAACCTTCAACCAGAGTAGTGACAATTGAGACCATGTACGCCGCGATTTCATGAAAAGAATGATCTGAAGAATGCACTAGTATTGCACGAATGATGCTTAATATTAGAAGTTGAGTTTACATGATCTTCTTGTTCTTGGTGTTTTGGTGAATAAGAGGAAGATCTCGGGTTTAGACCGAGGTGACCGGTTTTAACATGAGATGACCAAACTCAAAACGGCTTCAACGTGTGATAGCTGCATCCTAGACCTTGACAGAAAGGAAAAAAACGGCAGTTTTCAGCAAAATTAAAAACATATCCACAGAACCGTCAAACCAGCTTGCCACGAATATCGGACCGAAATCACGGCAGATAATTCTTGACAGGCTACGTAGGTTTTCTAGACATGATCGCCAAGTGCCGGCTAAAATAACATAACTTGACTGCACGGCGGAGCTAAGTATCCGATCAATTGGCCTGTGGTCCAACAGAATTCACTGCCATTAAATAGATATACCAAGAAGTTGTTGCGCTAGTTGACTACCTAGTCGTACAGCAGTCCTCGGTTCCAGACGGCTCGGTCCCACGTTGCTGTTGCGGCAGAACGTGACTTGTCGATCTGCACATTTACGAAGCATCACTGAAATCCCCAACTGAACAAGGCGAGACAAAGGACGGGATGATGCCGATCACAACAATTTACCTCAATTGATCCTCGGGAACGAAAAAGAATGTCCGACGCTACTCGCGGGCGGAAGTAGAATGAGTCGAGCGAGCAATATCCTTCGAAAATCCGAGTTCTCGACCGAGGCTTTATCCGAACCTATTGTTTTTGGCTGGTGGGGCGCTAATAAAGGGAGATAGGTCGGTATGATTGACCTTTGGTGTTGTTGGAGTTGTCTGATAATTTTGCGGTATGCCCTGGAAGTTCTGGGCATGTTTACATGTGATAGATTATTTAATCCTTGAATAAGAGAGTCGCCAAATGGCTAAATGGTTGAATAAGTATCGAATGAGCATCGTGACTTGTAGACTGGGTGATGTTTAAAAACATATGCATGGATAGGGTTGAGACAGTCTAATTGCTCCATTCCGTCGGCAATCTTCCTATATATGTAGTTTAGTAATTTCGTACTGTAAACATACGTAGTAAGGCCCTGATCTATATGAAACGTCCGGTTATATATATAATCCGGCACCTATGCTAAAATTGAAGCTATACCTAAAAGAGCAGCTTTTGGTAATAGATTAACTATTTAAGGGATTTT